>APFE030850206.1:0-21886 GCA_000404065.3 Pinus taeda
TATCTATGCCTCACTAAGCTTGACCTCAGTCTATTAGCATTCCTCTGGTTCTTTCCTCTAGAACCAATTAAAGCACTCCTCACTCTAGATTGTTGCAACCTTCTCACCTTCTTATGTTGTCACCTGTGTGTCAATATGAAAACCACACATTCTCCACTCTTCAAATCAAATCAAAACAAAACATGTCATCTCACCTTCAATATCTCTACGTGATCATGTTCCACCGCTCACCTGCACTTCGAATGGATTTTCTCTGTCTCTTGCATCTGCAAGTTCGCCCAATATTTTGCCATATGTTACCACTATGTGCTTACTATTTATCAGATTAAAATATGATCACCCTTGCCTACTTTCATCACCATTCACCTGTATATATACATTCAAAATATAACTTTGTTCTAAACTCTATTCAAAGAAATGTTCACACAGAATTTCTTTATGTTGCCTTAATACCAAATGTTTCAATTACAATTCTGCTCTAATACCACTTGACGCAGGAAAACCTGCGTATACCCACAGTATGCATGTAAAATGCGCATATCTATTTTGCCCCAGGAATTTTAACTCTCTACCGAGTCAAACCTTCACTCCTTAATGCATAATGGTTTAAGGCCCCTTACTTAAGTCTTATGCGGAATAATTTCATAAATTAACACAGTCTAACTCTTTGTTCAAATCCTTCATCAGGACTCTACACTCTACCTCATTAAGTCTTGATTAATCCTTAACCTTTATGCCACACACATTAACCAAACCCCATAAAGCCTTTATGCTTTGCTTATTCATTGACTCAACCCGAAAACCATCTATCGGCACTTTAATCCCATTATAATTCTTTTATAATAGAATGCACACAAAACATATGTAAACCATACCTTTTCTTAATTCCTCGCCTATGCACGTTTCTCGATGCATGCCTTATCGCTATCGCAATCCTCCTTTCGCATCTCACTAACACATGACTCTTTATCGCATCTGATATTCGATAACCCTCCGGACTTCAATATAATATAAACCACATTCATTACTTTCTCAAGTCCACTCTTCTATCACACATCGCAAATCCTTTTGCCTGTTTAACATCACATACCGCATTATTTATCAGCTGACTCCACATCACATGTCGCATTAGTTAAGGCCTGATACATTACCATGGAATATTTGCGATGTAATCAAACCTCCGATTGCATCGCAATCGCTTGTGGCTGAGGTTAAATCACTCACCAATGGATTATTGCGACGCGGGATTCCACAATGATCCTCCATCATTGATCCAATCACTCGATCCAATGGTCAATGATGTTATCCCTTATCGCAAATCGTAATCGTATAAGGCTGGTTCATTTACCCATGAATTATGTTGCGATGCGATATTGATCATCCCATTCTCTCTGACTTAATCCCATACGTTGATCTGTTAGCTCCAACGGCCCCTAAGCATTAATGCTTCGCTTCTTCGCTTTTCCTTTTTTACTTGGATTTTATGATATTTCTTCAATGGTTCTCTATGGCTCGGGTTACTTCATGGTTCTTCATCCTTCCACTATTCCACTATTCAACTCCCTCCTGAGCTTAGTTCCATGTGTTTCCTTAATCACGATCATTCCAAACATTACTTTGGGTCTGCAATCGGTTCACGCTCCATTACGATCCTCTGTATTGTTCTTCCTCTATGTGTTCGTCGAACTCTGCCTGCATACATATGTTATGCAGAATCTCTAATACACACAGAATTTATCATTCCATATTGAATCACACAATTACACACTCAGAATCGAATTCTCTATATATAAACATATAAACAAATGATTACATATTGAGACTCTCCGTCCCTCTTTGGCCTGATTCTTCTAATTAGTGGCCTTTGTTTCCTAATCTTCCCATAGGCTTACAATCACACTCTAATTGTCTAACCAGCTATCTATCCAACCTATCTCTCCTGAATTTGCCTTTTAGGCTTACATATATACAAAGGAATTCTAAAACCAATTCCTCTTTTAGATCCATAAACTCCTCAACAAAATCCTAGAAGCTCTTCCTTATCTCTAAGGATCCTCTTCAATCCCCAAAATCATGAACTAACTCCTAATTTGAGTTTTACAATTAATTCTCAAATCCCTCAGTCTCTTAACTATCCTAAATCTCTCATATTCTCCTACATTCGAAAATATTTACAAATATGTCTCACAATATTCAATTAATTCCTATTCTCATTAAAATCACTCAAAAGTCTAAATAATTACATTAATTCACACGTAGGAAACCAACTTCTTTGGAAACACAAGACCCCTATGTCTTACTAAAATAAAATGATATTGTTGAGCTGATTTTTCTTGCATCAACTTCTCAAGGAGAGAAACACTTTAAAACTTCATAAACTTAGCTTTTAATATAGTGAGAAATTGAAAACTAGGACACATGAAAATAAGAAGTGTGTTATCCCTTAAGGGAATCATTGATCTCCAAAGTGCATTATTGTAGCTCTAGTCCTTCCCTGGACAGTCTATTACCTTCAATTCTTTTGTCCCTATGTACATGAGAAAAAGTGATGTGAGAAAATGAATATTTTAGTTGCTTGATGTCATGAAATAGTTTTTGAGGCGCGAAATTTCTTAACACAAATTCTATGTTCGTTCAATGGATCACTAGTGTTATCTCAAAATCTGACCCTGGAAGGCTGCAGACTAGGAAGACCTCAAGTAACTATTTCAAACCTACTTTAGGCTGAGGCTTAGCCTCCCCAACCAGAGAGGGCTCTCTCAAAGGATTAATGTTTTTGATTATGATTAAGATGGCTAACTCTTGTGGAACGAATGTAAAAATATGAATGGTGGAAACACAATTAGAAACTATCCATTGGGCTTATGGAGTCAACATCATTTCAGTATAACAATGGTATCAACATTACATAGAAGTCAGGGCATTCAGCATTCAACACAATCAGAACATACCAAAAACATATAGGACCACACAGTCTATGAATCTATACAGGAAGTTAGAGCACTATGAGTGAATTCTAAGTGATTACACATTCATACCACTGCAAATATTGGGAAAAGAACAACACAACACATTCTGAACATTGAATCCCTCCTGAGTCCTGAGAAGCAAAGCCAATCTTGTATTACTAAAATGGAGTTTTTACATAAAGCCACATATGAGAGCTTTTTCAATAAATTTCCAACCCTTAGTACCTTGCTTTCTCTCCTATATATAGAATTCTTGAGATTCCTCCTCCAGCATGAGGGGAACTCGAATTCTGCTTGCTATGATGACACCTATTAACCTTTAAAACTAACTAATAAATACAACTGACTGCTAACTAGTGGTTTAAGAGACCTAAGACAATTAGGATTATATCTCTACATCATGCTGAACATAGCATTTATTACAATCAAGATTCATTCTCTGACAAGTGGTTTCCTTTAGCTTTAGCCTTGATGGATGTTTAAAGCTTTTTTCTGGCCCTTACTGTCTTATCTCTTCATTGCTGCTAAGAAATAGGGAACTGCCCCTGTTTTTATGCTTTTGGTTTTCTCAAAGATATTCGGAATTAATTAACCATGTTGGTCCTCTTTGATTACCCAACAATCTATTAGAGTGCCACATCCTTTATGTGTTGTAGGCCTTTCCCATGTACATGTGTGATCACAAAATCTTTCAAAAAGATTTGTCGCTTTGTCAATCATAATTGATCAACCGAATTGTAACATGCAACTACAGCGGTTTCGTAGCGTGCTACGAAACTGCTATGTAATTTTAAAAACACATTCTTCCTTTCATAGCTAAATGATCGCCACTGTTCATGGCTTAAGCACCTTACTCCCCTGATCACCTTGACAAGGTTTTCTTGCAACTTTTCAAGAAACGGATATTGCTCCTGAGGAAGAGATGCAATGACACCAATAACACCATTGATTGTTCCAAATATAACTGTAGGAATCTGATTAGATTCTAAATCTGGCAGTCGTCTAACAAGAGTTCCATGCCTAATAAGATATAACAAACTCTCCTAAGTGGTATTCACCTACAACTTCCAATTTTCCTCTCTCTTCATCAGTTGCAGCATCATTATTTTTCCTCACTGTAAAAAGGTTGAAATTGTTCTCTGCTCCAAGGTATAAAATTGAATCAAAGTTACATTTTGAAAGTGCATAGGAGCATTGAGAGACCAGCGAACAAAACATTACCACTGTCCATAACAAAGTCTTGTAATATGCCTAATATATTCTACTGTATCTTTAATGGTCCCTGGTCTTCATCTACTTCTCTTATCTGATAAGGGATATGCATGATCTAGAAATGAAAGAAATCAGCATCAAGAACTTGACGGCTAAGTACCACTAGGGGCATACTCAGCCATCTGAAATATTTTTGAAGAACCTGAGAATAGAGATAACTTCAACATTGGAATGAGTGTTGTATCTTGAATCTACTCCGAGAAGGGCTTGAGTGTCAAGTTCTGCAATATGTAAATCCCTTGAACCCATTCTATAAACACTTTAAATTCCCCTAAACTTGAAGTTTCAAAAAAAAATATATCTGTAGCCAGTGTCAAAAGATTGAGGAGCTGATGCATTTTTTCCCAGTTGTTTGTCGCTCGGCCTAAAGATAATTTGAGGGAACAATTTTATCCCCAAGGTGTACAGAATACTGCCTGCTGGACTTGAGTTCCATCGGTTTGCACAATCAAAGAATCCTCGGGTATATGACGAACCAAAATATCCTACTTGCGACAAAAAAATACTGACCTCCATTGAACCTGCTCTCAATAACCTCGTGAATGGGATTCATCATCAAAGGAAAGGTGAAGTACAAATTTAAGCACAGAGCCAACTGAACGAGAATTGTCACCCAATTCCTTCCCATATTTAGTTGAACCATCATCACAAAGCTCCCATTTGTATAACTGAATCTTTTGATTGATGCCAGCAAGCAACTTTCCATTAATTGCATTCAGATTGTAAACGAAAATCTTTGTCTCCTTCTCAATAACAAGTTGCAGTTTACCATCTTCAACTGAAAATACTAAAATTCAGCTCTTGTTAAGATAAGCTTTTTTCCAGAAAGGTGCAATGAAAAAATCCCCAGTTTTTCCAAATCCCAAACAACATTTATGCCCTCTAGCTTACTGATGCCCAGCTTGTTGGAACTATCAATCCGTTGAGCATTAATGCATGCAGATAATTCAACTTCTAGTGCATCTAGGATAGCCAAACTATCACCACCACAAGCCTCATTGGGTATAAACCGAAGAAGATCCGTGTCCTGAAAAAGACCCTTGTAACCCCTACCTAAAATATACATGAAACAAATGGCAGGTGAAGAAAGCACTTCTTCAAAGAGGTAACAAGAACCAAGACACCAAGAAAGTGGACTAACTTTTGCAGATGAATGTGGAGTTCCAATTGTAACTTGCAATGGTTTTCCTGTCGGAGAGGGTGAATAGCCCAGCTTGCCAGCCCGTCTGAGTCTTCCATTTATATATAATTGAGCTATGCTCGACTGAAAGATCCCAGCTAAGGCATTCGGCTTACTGTGCACAATAGCAAGATGATGCCATACCCTTCTTCAAACTACGTATTTGGAAAAGACAGGCAGCAAGAATTATTTGTAGCAAGAGTCAGGATTCTATTAGCACGCAAGTAGAGTTTTGCACACAACGTCCATTTCACCCACAGCACCAACAGAAAAGATGCGGAGAATGGGTCTTTTATTTTGCTGGATGCGCAAGTGCAAGAATTGCAGCAACGCCGCCAACTGCCCGGATGCTATCTCCAATACCACATGGAAAACTAAAACTGAGCTTAAGATTGTTTACAAGGAATAGTTTCAGACTACCCCAAATCTAAAGAACTGATGCCAAACTCAGAAGGACATTACATTTCCCTAATGCTCTGATACCATTTCGAAAAGCCTAGTTGAACGACCAAAACCTCATATCAAAGTACAACTGTAAACATGTGCCAGTACCAAGACACCTAATGACCTAATGATGAGGATAAGCAGTTGAATATGATAGACGAAGTGTATAAGCCTGTTGATGCAAACACAGCGGATTTTGGTAAATATGATAGCTAGGGTGAGATTTTCTATGGATCAACACGAATTCTCGATTTCGTAGGGCAATTAGTGCAAAATCGGTGTTTTGCGCTATGAAATCACCTAGAATGGGTTTCTGCGCTATGAACTTTGAAGTGAGTTTCGACATATGATATTCATGTGAGATATGAGACGAATGATCGACTAAAACAGAGAATTGACCCCATTTGACATACTAACAAGACTCTTAACAAGACTCTAAAACAAGACGAAAAGACTAGACCTAAAACTGACACCAACCCTTTGACACATTTAAAAAAAATTGATGCTCAGAATTTAAAATGTTTTTTCTTGAGTGATAACAGGTGGCTCCACTTGGGATAGTGTGCCCCTGTGGTACACTAAGAACACGCAGGTCCAGTGCTTTGTCCTCTTTATAACAAACATAGATTTGATTAACAAGCATCTCCTTCAAGCTTCTTGGGCCTTCACCTCAGGCTTGAGCTTGATGATCACTGTAGGAGAGAGAAGTCTATATCTACTAAAAAGAAATGCTCAGTCAACCTTGAGCTTATTTGCATTTTCCTACCTACCTACCCTACCAGCTGCAAGCTCCACTCTAGGTCAAGCAACGTGATATTTCCAATAAAGCCAATCAATTGTCCTTTCTGATATTGGAGGCTCTTGATTGCATTCGACCTCAAAATAACCATGGTAGTGAGATGACCAAATCAACTCATAATATACCTGCTCTTCATAATGCAAATGAAAATGAAATACTGGTGTGCAAAGCTTTGCCATGTATTCACTTATAGGGTCAAAGAAGACATGATTATTTTGATGATCATCATAACACTCTACATCTTCAGACAACTGATTCTCAACCACACAAGACCCCTTTGATGTGCTATACAACTGCCTTTCTGCATAATGCCCACAAACAATGTAATTTTCTTCATTATAAATATCATTCTTTGATGCAAGCTGCTGCAAGGAATTACAAACATGAACAACCTTTTCCTCTGCCTAAGGGTTATAAAAGCTATCTTCCATTACTTTTCCTTGGTGTTTGCAATCAATTTCATACTCATTGTGATGAAAAGACTGGCAAGTTCGTTGCATCTTCTCATTCATATCAGAGGATTGAACATGGGTTTCATAAGTAGACCCCTGCTGATTTTCATGTTGCATTTCATGGGATGTTATACTTTCTTTTTGGTGTTGAAATGTATTTTTATGAAGAGCCTCTAAAATTTCTTCATCCATAAATTCATCATCATCATAACAATCCTCCAAATACTGAATAAGACTTAAAGAATGTTTACAGCAATCTTTGAGCAGCAATAAGGAAGGATGACACTCTTTATACATCTCATAGAATTCATCATGAAAATTAGCAAGCGAACATATTGAACCATTTTCCAAATTTTTATACCACAACCATGCTTTTCCTTCTAAAGTGGTCATAAACATCCTCATGAGACAATCTTCAGGGAACTGAACCTTAATATTGCGTACATTCATATGAAACCTAACCAAATGAAGGGCAGCATTGTCTTTCTTTTCATCTTTGAATATTGGAAGATCCTCTAACCAATCAACCTTTGGCATAGGATCTGGAAAACCAGGGATATGAGACCGATTCATAGGAGCATACCTGCCATTCATTCTTGCAGTGGAACTCATCTTGGAACTTCATCAAGCTACTGATCTTCTATCAGTGGAGTCACCTTCCAATTTGTTATTCGATGTGTGGAGTCGCCAAGGTAGATTTGCAGCCTCGAAAAGATGTCTGAGCTCCTGCTACCTTAAGAAGTTCAGCGTCTTGATTTCGGGAAAGAATAAACTTCAGGCTCCCAGTAGACGCACCAAAATTTTATCTCAAAATCTGACCCTGGAAGGTTGCAGACCAGGAAGACCTCAAGTAACTATTTCAAAGCTACTTTAGGCTGAGGCTTAGCCTCCCCAACCAGAGAGGGCTCTCTCAAACGATTAATGTTTTTAATTATGATTAAGATGGATAACTCTTGTGGAACGAATGTAAAAATATGAATGGTGGAAACACAATTAGAAACTATCCATTGCGCTTATGGAGTCAACATCATTTCAATATAACAATGGTATCAACCTTACATAGAAGTCAGGGCATTGAGCATTCAACACATTCAGAACATACCAAAAACATATAGGACCACACAGTCTATGAATGTATACAGGAAGTTAGAGTACTATGAGTGAATTCTAGGTGATTACACATTCATACCACTGCAAATATTGGGAAAAGAACAACACAACACATTCTGAACATTGAATCCCTCCTGAGTCTTGAGAAGCAAAGCCAATCTTGTATTACTAAAATAGAGTTTTTACATAAAGCCAAATATCAAAGCTTTTTTCAATAAATTTCCAACCCTTAGTACCTTGCTTTCTCTCCTATATATAGAATTCTTGATATTCCTCCTCCAGCATGAGCGGAACTCGAATTCTGCTTGTTATGATGACACCTATTAACCTTTAAAACTAACTAATAAATACAATTGACTGCTAACTAGTGGTTTAAGAGACCTAAGACAATTAGGATTCTATCTCTACATCATGTTGAACATAGCGTTCATTACAATCAAGATTCATTCTCTGACAAGTGGTTTCCTTTAGCTTTAGCCTTGATGGATGTTTAAAGCTTTTTGCTAGCCCTTACTATCTTATCTCTTCATTGCTACTGAGAAATAGGGAACTACCCCTGTTTTTATGCTTTTGGTTTTCTCAAAGATATTCGGAATTAATTAACCATGCTGGTCCTCTTTGATTACCCAACAATCTATTAGAGTGCCACGTCCTTTATGTGTTGTAAGCCTTTCCCATGTACATGTGTGATAACAAAATCTTTCAAAAATATTTGTCGCTTTGTCAATCATAATTGATCAACCGAATTGTAACATGCAGCTACACCATTTTCGTAGCGTGCTATGAAACTGCTATGTAATTTCAAAAACACAGTCTTTCTTTCATAGCTAAATGATCGCCACTATTCATGGCTTAAGCCCCTTACTCCCCTGATCACCTTGACAAGGTTTGCTTGAAACTTTTCAAGAAACGGATATTTCTCCTGAGGAAGAGATGCAATGACACCAATAACACTATTGACTGTTCCAAATATAACTGTAGGAATCTGGTTAGATTCTGAATCTGGCAGTCGTATAACAAGAGTTCCATGCCTAATAAGATATAACAAACTCTCCTAAGTTGTATTCACATACAACTTCCATTTTTCCTCTCTCTTCATCAGTTGCAGCATCGCTATTTTTCCTCACTGTAAAAAGGTTGAAATTGTTCTCTGCTCCAAGGTATAAAATTGAACCAAAGTTACATTTTGGAATTGCATAGGAGCGCTGAGAGACCAGAAAATAAAACATTACCACTGTCCATAACACAGTCTTGTAATATGCCTAATATATTCTATTGTATCTTTAATGGTCCCTGGTCTTCATCTACTTCTCTTATCCGATAAGAGATATGCATGATCTGGAAATGAAAGCAATCAACATCAAGAACTTGATGGCTAAGTACCACTAGGGGCATACTCAGCCATCTGAAATATTTTTGAAGAATCTGAGAATCGAGATAACTTCAACATTGGAATGGGTGTTGTATTTTGAATCTGCTCCAAGAAGGGCCTGAGTGTCAAGTTATGCAATCCGTAAATCCCTTGAACCCATTCTATAAACACTTTAAATTCCCCTAAACTTGAAATTTCAAAAAAAATATATATCTATATCCAGTGTCGAAAGGTTGAGGAGCTGATGCATTTTTGCCCAGTTGTTTGTCCCTCGGCCTAAAGATAATTTGAGGGAACAATTTTATCCCCAACATGTACAGAATACTGCCTACTGGACTTGAGTTCCATCGGTTTGCGCAATCAAATAATCCCTGAGTATATGACGAACCAAAATATCCTACTTGTGACAAACAAATACTGGCCTCCATTGAACCTGATCTCAACAACCTCGTGAATGGGATTCATCATCAAAGGAAAGGTGAAGTACAAATTTAAGCACAGAGCCAACTGAACGAGAATTGTCACCCAATTCCTTCCCATATTTAGTTGAACCATCATCACGGAGCTCCCATTTGTATAACTGAATCTTTTGATTGATGCCAGCAAGAAACTTTCCATTAATTGCATTCAATTTGTAAACAGAAACCTTTGTCTCCTTCTCAATAACAAGTTGCAGTTTACCATCTTCAACTGAAAATACTAAAATTCGGCCCTTGTTAAGATAAGCTTTTTGCCAGAAAGGTGTGATGAAAAATTCCCCAGTTTTTCCAAATCCCAAACAACATTTCTGCCCTCTAGCTTACGGATGCCCAGCTTGTTGGAACTATCAATATGTTGAGCATTAATGCATGCAGATAATTCAACTTCTAGTGCATCTAGGATAGCCAAACTATCACCACCACAAGCCTCATTGGGTATAAACCAAAGAAGATCTGTGTCCTGAAAAAGACCCCTGTAACCCCTACCTAAAATATACATGAAACAAATGGCAGGTGAAGAAAGCACTTCTTCAAAGAGGTAACAAGAACCAAGACACCAGGAAAGTGGAATAACTTCTACAGATGAATGTGGAGTTCCAATTGTAACTTGCAATGGTTTTCCTGTCGGAGAGGGTGAATAGCCCAGCTTGCCAGTCTATCCGAGTCTTCCATTTATATATAATTGAGCTATGCTCGATTGAAAGAGCCCAGATAAGGCATTCGGCTTACTGTGCACAATAGCAAGATGATGCCATACCCCTTCTTCAAAATGTGTATTTGGAAAAGACAGGCAGCAAGAATTATTTGTAGCAAGAGTCAGGATTCTATTAGCACGCAAGTAGAGTTCTGCACACAACGTGTCCATTTCACCCACAGCACCAACAGAAAAGATGCGGAGAATGGGTCTTTTATTTTGCTGGATGCGCAAGTGCAAGAATTGCAGCAACACCGCCAACTACCCAGATGCTATCTCCAATACCTACTATCTCCAATACCACATGGAAAACTAAAACTGAGCTTAAGATTGTTTACAAGGAATAGTTTCAGACTGCCCCAAATCCAAAGAACAGATGCCAAACTTAGAAGGACATTTCCTCGATTGCTCTGATACCATTTCGAAAAGCCTAGTTGAATGACCAAAACCTCAAAGAAAAGTACAACTGTAAACATGTGCCAGTACCAAGACACCTAACGACCTAATGATGAGGATAAGCGGTTGAATATGATAGACGAAGTGTATAAGCTGACAACTGTTGATGCAAAAACAACGGATTTTGGTAAATATGACAGCTGGGGTGAGATTTGCTATGGATCAGCACGAATTCTCGATTTCATAGCGCAATTAGTGCAAAATCGGTGTTCTGCGCTACGAAATCACCTAGACCGGGTTTCTGCGCTATGCACTTTGAAGTGAGTTTCGACATATGATATTCATGTGAGATATGAGACCAATGATCGACTAAAACAGAGAATTGACCCCATTTGACATACTAACAAGAGTCTAAAACAAGAGGAAAATACTAGACCCAAAAATCACACCAACCCTTTGACACATTTAAAAAAAATTGATGCTCAGAATTTAAAATGTTTTTTCTTGAGTGATAACAACTAGGAGGGGGTCACTAGGAACTTGGACTTGAGTAATTCAATTTTCAAGAGAAAGGATTAAAACCAAATTTATGATTGTTAGCTCACTATGGTTACTTGAATATTGGTTGGTTCCATCTTTGAAACCAAGGAAATGGTTTTGCAAAAAAAATAATAATTTTTAGCTCCTCCCTTAGGTGGAGTGCCTTGAGAGGCTTTTTTGAAAAGTTCCCAAGGTATTTCAGTGTCAATATGAATATAAAAGATCTAAACATTATGAGGAATGGAGAAGAATCCAAAAAGTGTGTCTAAAATATTGAGACTCTGAGGAGTGCATTTGAAAGGAAAAGTGTCCTTGCTCTAACTTTTTTTTGCATTTATCGCTAGCGAAATTCCCTTGGCCAAGGTTAGGGTTAAGACTTTGTAAGATTGTGTATCCTTGCCTTTGTGCCATTTCATTAAAGTTTCATCAAGTGTATCGCCTTTCCATTTTTATTTCAATCCAATACTAGCTTCAATTTATTTCCAGACTTGCTTTGTAGGACAAGTATGAGGAGTATGGGGAAAATTTTCATATATTTACTCCCAACCTAAGGATCTAGGCCAACCTAGACATTCTCCCTCTTTCCTAGCTACCAAATTAAATAATTTCCAATTAAGGGAAATTTTACATTGTGGCTTTCCAAATACTAGAGAGTTTTGGACTTTTTTAATCTAGGTATCAAATTTCATCTTTGATGGATAGGGGGCCAAGATACTTATCTTTTTGTTTGTGCCCAAAGGCCTTATCCTTAAACTAGCTTCAATATATTTTTGGTTGCTAATTCTTTGGAGAAGAGAAACAAGTGAATAATAATCAGAACCTTTAAACCAACCTATGTGAATAATAATAAAAACATTAATGATTCTAATACTTTGTTCAAAAAAAATTAATAAAATTAATGATATTGATGCAGGAGCATTTAGACCTAATCAGCAATGTGATGGGATGGTCACATGTTGTGACTATAAAGGGTTGGAAGAAAAGATTTTAGTTAATTTTATTTATTTAAATGTGTGAGAGTGTTTTATTTATTGTAAAATATGAGAAAAAGGGTATAGTGGCTGCTTGATCCTCCTTGTATGGAGATCAGGCGAGACAGTTAGATTTATTTGGTTTGAATAGGATATGAGGAATTTGAAAGCTTGATTTAGCATTTGTTTAGAAAAGAGTGGAGTTGAAGAGATTCTTTAGGAGAGAGTGAGAGATTTATGGATCTGAACCAGAATTGGTTCATGAATCCACTTTTGTATAAATTGTGATCTTTTTGTAAAATTCAAAGGTTAGACAGGGTAGACAGGTGAGAAAAAGGTTAGACATTTGGAGTGTTTGTAACCCTGCGGGCAGAATTGTAATAAAGGCCACTAATTAGAAGAATCAAGCTAGAGAGATAGAATAACTTGATATGTAATTCTTCGTTCATATATGTATATACAGTGACTTAATTCCAAACTGTATAAATGTGTGGTTCGAATGTTGAATGATAATGTATGTGTGAATCGGAATTTTGTATAAATGTGTGTGTATACAGCCAGAGTTCGGAGAATACACAGAGTGAAGAAGAGTGGGACAGAGTCTCATAATGTATCTTTGAATCCATTTGAAGGATCGAAGTAAATCTTTGGAGTGATTGTGAGTAAAGAACTCACAGAGTTAAGCCCAAGAGGGAGCATACCGGAATAGCAGAAGACCAAACCACACTAACCATCAAAGAAACCCAAACCCATAGAGAAAACCCTGAAGAAATGGTGTTAAAACACAAGTAAAGAGATGGGCAAGAAGTGAAGTATCATTGCACAGCAATCATTAGATCCGAAAGATCAACAGCCAGGATTAAGTCACATCAGCGGAAACCTTTTGGGAGATATCAGAGATCGGAGATCATAGCGATTGCGATATGTGATATCATTGTAGACCATTGGATCGTATGCTTGATCAACGGTCGAGGGGCTTTAATAAATATCGCATCGCACAACTGCATTGATACGTGAACAAGCCTCAAGTCTTTAGTGATTGCGATTAGTGGAGTGATCGCATCGCAACATACAATGGTGCTTTATCGGTGGAGGAGTATTGAGGCATGCAACAGGAGTGGACTTGAAAAGTTATTAAGTGTGGTATATGTGATTTGAAATCCGGAATATGATCACATATCGTAGGCAGGAGGTAGAGTGTATAGTGTGACTGCGAAGAAGCTAATATCCCGATTGCGATAAAGGTAACCTCGGTAAATGTGCAGAGGCCAAGGAAAAGGCGGAAAAGGTATGGTTTACACATTGTTTTATGTATATTCCTTTGTAAGAGAATTATAAAACAATAGTGCGAATATGGGGTTTCATTTATAAGTCTAACATTATCAAAGCAAAAGAAGGTTTTATGGTTAAGTCTATGGTATAGTGGTTGGTTATATATACACGGGTATTCTTTATTGAAGGTAGAGATATAAAGTCCCGATGTGAAGGTTTATGAGGGTTGGATAGAGTCCCTATAGTAATGAAAGAATGGATTTAGTGTAGACTTTGCTAGTCTCTAAATTTGTTCGAGGAGTCAGATAAAAGGGGCCTTAACCATTCTCTATTGAAGATTTAACTAGTTGGGAGTTAAATTCCCGGGGAAAATAAGATTTATGCATTGATTATGCACACTGTGGGTACATTGAGGATTTCCTACATCATTTGTGGTATCAAAGCGAGATTAATGCTCTAGGAAAGATTGATTGAGGGACTGAATTTTATTCCCAAAATATATATAATTGGCATTGTAATGGATCTGATACAGAGGGAGAATAGAGTACAAGGATTCATGCATAGAAGAGTTCTGAAATGTTATAGACAATGAAGAATTCAGTTGGTTCATTCAAGAGAAACTGTAGAAAAGGAATTTGAGGAAGCTAGGATCATAAAGGATCTGGTAAGTTTTAAAGCTTTAATGATATGTGTAGGTGAATGCAAGTAGCAGGTAATGAAATTCCAGCAAGTAGTTGTGACAAAGGAGACAGTGAAGAAATTGCAGCAAAGATATTGTAAGGAAAGAAAGTGAATATGGATGTACTCTGCAAGAACAGAAATTTAGTTAAAAAAAGAATTGAAGTGCAGATAGAGAAAAGTAAAGCAGCATGTGTATTGCCCATCCAGTGAAAGATGAAAGAGAAAGATCAGCAGGTATGAGTTGTATTTTGATACCGATTCGTTTGAATTTTTTTTATAAGAGAAGAGAGTGATAGCAACAACACACAGTAGCAGACTGTGTAAAGAAAGAGAGGAGTTGTGTTAGTGGCAGTGAACCTAAATATTCCAGCTGAAAGTTGGATAGGGAGGACAGTTAAAGTGTTCTCAAGAGAAGTTGAGTTGAGGATACAAGCCTAAAAAGAGCATAAGAGAATGCTCAAGAGGTTCCAGAGATAGAGAACCGATGCTTGCCAAAAGACCAAGTCCATAGAAGGGATTGGTGAGGTAAGTGACAGCAGGAAGGACTTGTTGTCGTAGAGGCCTAGTGCAACTCATAGTGAGTGAGAAGCTCATAGAGATAACGAGGAAATGACTACTAATAGTCATAGTATGGGTTGAGAGATAAGCCACAACGAAAGAAAAGAAGATACCAAGGAAAAAGGCAAAGGAGAGAAGATGAGTCAAGAGATATTTGACAGAGAAATTACAGAACTTAAGGAAATTATGGATGCCATAATAGTGCTGCTAGAAAAATGTGAAGAGAACCAAAGGTATGGTTGGACTATGAAAATAAAGAAGATAAAGTGGAAGTTGTTGCAGAAATAGATAAAGAGGAGAAAGTATATCAAATTAAGAGAAGAACTCAGAGCAGTTGAGTTAGAGATGGAAGATAGCTATTATAGACACGAGCAAGAGGTCTACCTTGCTGAGGAAGGAACCATTGATGATTTCTTGAACTGTTGGACAAGTTCGAATCAGCAGAGAGATGTGATGATTGAAACATCAAAGAAAGAGGAGCCTAGTGTTTTTGAAACTAATAATTTGTGCATGTATGCAGGTGATGAACAACCTTTAGAAGATATGTGTATGCAAGTTGTTGAAGAAATGAAACTGTTAGAAGAGATGGATGTCATAAAACAATTCTTGATTAACCATGTGTTCAAGGACACTGGAGATGGACAAATGTTGAAGACTACTAAGGAAGATGAAGATGATGAATCCAGTAAGACTTGGCAAAAAGATGGCAGACAGCCTGAAGACAAAAGGAAATTGTAGATTGCAAAAGGAGAAGTAGAAAAGGGGTATGAAGGCGACCTTATGAAAAGAGAAAATAAGAGTGTAGATGTAGTACAAACATTTGAGGTAATGGAATTATCTCTTCAATTTTTATTCAAAAATTATGAACCAATATTGATAGTTAATGGACAATAAATTATCTTGAAAGGACATAATGGATCATTAATGGAAAGGAATCTTACTAAAGAGTGTATTATGGGAGATGGTAGAACCAAGTTTTATAAAGAGAATTCAACCCAAGGAGGTACAGTTAATCCATTCAAGGTTATGAAGAAGAAAGTAAAAGAGGATAAACAGGAACTCAAAGAGAGGTTGCTAGACACTGATGCACAGCTGGAAATTGAAGACAGTGTTATTTGTACAAATTGTAAAAAGAGTAAAGGTGAATGTAAACAACAAACTGAAAATAGACAAGCAATCTTAGAGGATGAAGGTAAGGATGCTTTTTTGAACTATGCATATGCAGTGAGCAACCCAGGGGAACAGTGGAAGGTGATATTCATGGTGTTGACAGTTGTGAAAGGGACTCTACAGTGGAATGGAAAACCTATGGTATATGGTGACTTTTTTTCTTGTATAGAAACAAATAGAACTTTAGGTTCTAAACTCAGAGATTGGAAGATTTTGATTGAAACAAAGGAGGAATGGAAAAGACAACTTAGTGGCTTACAGATTTGTAAGGAAGGAACGAGAAGAATGAAAAGGAGTGTGAAAGGAAGGAAGGCCAAGGAGAAGAGTAGAGAACAGAATTCAGAACTTAGATAGCATTCAGAACAAAGTGAAGACAAAGAAGACTTTTTCAAGAGAAGACAACATGACAAGTTTGATATGTCATATAGACATCAAGACGATGACAAATCAGAAAAATTATGGAGTAGAGTAATGAGGAAAGAGATGGAAAATGTAATATATTTTCTGATTTTGAGTTATTAATTGTTGAATGTGGTTTTCAGGATGAAGGAAAAACTACTCTTGGAGATATGTTGCACAAGTAAACATGAAGGAAGGTGTAAATTCCAGAATTGCAGAAAGTTAGTTTTCCTTATGGAAACAAGAATATGAGAGTAAGCAATGAGTTGACTCAAAAGATTGGAATAGATGAAGGAGAGTTGGCATAGATCTTAAACAAGTTATTGCAAAAGAGGAAGAAGATTGCAAAGGGTGTGAAAGTACAGTTCACAGACAGATTTTGTTCTTAATACAAAGGGGGTTTAAATGTCAAGAGTTTATCTTGAGGTTGCAATTGGAAAATTGGGTGAGCAATTCAGTTAAAGTTGATAGGAAAATGGAAGGAATTGAACAAAGTTCAATAACTAAAATATTTGCAATCAGGGAACAATATATAGTTAGAAGGTTATATGTTCTTGTATTAAACAAGAACCAATCTTCTTTTGAGATTGGAAAGACTCTACTTAAGCTATTGGATAGGTGGATGATGAAAACTACAAAGGTGATGAGCATGAAGAATTTTCAAAGTCAGCGAGTCAAGGGAATATGGAAAGATATATAGGACATCATAAAGAAAATGGTTTATAGAAAAAGGGAGATGCTTATGCAGGGTATCAGCACCAAAACATTATGCAAAGGAGATGCTTATGAATGTAGAGCAAAAGGACATTCACAACACTGAGTTTGGCACCCAAGAGAAACAAAGGAGGCAGTAAATGCGCCTGCAGATGAAGGGGATCAGGTAGCTAGTTGGGAAATGAAATCTGATGAAGTTTACAACAGAGGAAGTAGAAATACTCATGAATAGGAGTCCATGAATTATTTCAGCCTTGGGAGTCTGATGCAGAAGCATTTAGACCTAGTCAACAATGTGATGGGATGATTACATGTTGTGACTAACAAAGGGTTGGAAGGCAAGAGTTTAGTTAGTTTTATTTATTTAAATGTGTGAGAGTGTTTTATTTATTGTAAAATATGAGAAAAAGTGTATAGTGGCTAATTGATCCTCCCTGTGTGGAGATCAAGCCAGACAGTTAGATTTATTTGGTTTGAATAGGATATGAGGAATTTGAAAGCTTGATTTAGCCTTTGTTTAGAAAATAGTAGAGTTGAAGAGATTCTTTAGGAGAGAGTGAAAGATTTTTCGATCTAAACCAGAATTGGTTCATGAATCCACTTTTGTATAAATTATGATCTTTTTGTATAATTCAAAGGTTAGACAAGTTAGATAGGTGGGAAAAAGGCTAGACATTTGGAGTGTTTGTAAGCCTACAGGCAGAATTGGAATAGAGGCCACTAATTAGAAGAACCAGGCCAGAGAGATAGAGTAACTTGATATGTAATTCTTCGTTCATCTATGTATATACAATGACTTAATTCCAGACTGTATAAATGTGTGGTTCAAATGTTGAATGATAATGTATATGTGAATCGGAATTCTGTATAAATGTATGTGTATATAGGCAGAGTTCAGAGAACACACAAAGCGAAGAAGAGTGAGACAGAGTCTCGTAATGGATCTTTGAATCCATTTGAAGGATCGAAGTAAAGCTTTGGAGTGATTGTGAGTAAAGAACTCATAGAGTTAAGCCCAAGAGGGAGCGTAGCAGTATAGCGGAAGACCAAACCACAGTAACCATCAAAGAAACCCGAACCCATAGAGAAGACCTTGAACAAATGGTGTTAAAACACAAGTAAAGAGATGGGCGAGAAGTGAAGTATCGTTGCACAGTAGCTGTTGGATCTGGAAGATCAACGGCCAGGATTAAGTCGCATCAGCTGAAACCTTTTGGGAGATATCGGATATCGGAGATCATAGCGATTTCGATATACAGTATCATTGTAGGTCGTTAGATTGTATGCTTGATCAACGGTGGAGGGGCTTTAATAAATATCGCATCGCACAGCTACATTGATACGTGAACAAGCCTCAAGCCTTTAGCGATTGCGATCAGTGGAGTGATCGGATTGCAACATACAATGGTGCTTTATTGGCAGAGGAGTATTGAGGGATGTGATAGGAGTGGACCCGAAAAGTTATTAAGTGTGGTATATGTGATTTGAAATCTGGAATATGATCACATATTGGAGGCGGGAGCTACATTGTATAGTGTGACTGCGGAGGAGCCGATATCCTAATTGCGATAAAAGTAACCTTGGGAAATGTGCAGAGGCCGAGGAAAAGGCAGAAAATGTATGGTATACGCGTTGTTTTATGTATATTCCTTTGTAAGAGAATTATAAAGGAATAGCGTGAATATGGGGTTTCATGTATAAGTCTAACATTATCAAAGTGAAAGAAGGTTTTATGGTTAAGTCTATGGTATAGTGGTTGGTTATATATACACGGGTATTCTTTATTGAAGGTAGAGATATAAAGTCCTGATGTGAAGGTTTATAAGGGTTGGATAGAGTCCCAATAGTAATAAAGAATGGGTTTAGTATAGACTTTGCTAGTCTCTAAATCAGTTCGAGGAGTCGGATAAAAGGGGCCTTAACCATTCTCTATTGAAGATTTAACTAGTTGGGAGTTAAATTCCTGGGGCAAATAGAATTTATGCATTGATTATGCTCACTGTGGGTACATTGAGGATTTCCTGCGTCAAATATGAGTAATGATGTTTATTATCTTATATTATGGTGTTTTAAACTAATTTTTATTATTGTGTGGATCTATATTTAATAATCTAATATGAAGGAGATGCATATAAATCTAATCTGATATTAATATTTTTAAAAAATAGTATCAAATTAATCAACACAATATGTTAATATAGATTCATATTAACTTTACATACTGACTTTTTTTACTTAATGTTTCAAAATTATATTATAAATTAATGATTATATATATATATATATATTATAGTGTGTGTGTGTGTGTGGGTGTGTTGTGTGTGAGAGAGGAGAGGTTTTTTGCATTGGTGAGGCTACTAATGGTCCATGTCTAATAATAACACCAAATAGGGTGGGGAATTGAACTAGTGGACTAACATTTAAGATGTCTTTAAATAGTTGCCCATCACTGCTATCCAACGAGTTGTGGAAATATATATATATAAATTATATATATATATATATATATATTATATAAATATATATTATATAATATTCTAATATATCTATATAATATATATCAAAGAACAATAGCTCGAGTGGAAGCTAGCGGGTTTAATTCCCCCCTCCACCTAGGTTCTATTCTCTGGAGACATGTTAGCTAGTGTGAAAAAATATTGCACAAGTTGAACAATCATGTTGAGAAAGAAATCCAATAAGCCTGAAAGAGCATAAATATTTGAATATCTTTAAATTGAGGTGAATAGTGGTAGCTTGTGTGATTTGATATATATAAATATAGGGTGGCGGTTAGCATCCATTAAGGCAAAAATTGGTCAATCAAACCTTAAGAAAGAAAAGGAATTATTTGGTTTGCTTTAAAATTTTATTTATGAACTCAAAAATTTTTAAGAGAAACATTCCTAAAACACCATAGTTTTGAAGAGTTAAAAGGTTAACAAGATCGGTAGTCTAACCAATATTTTTAAATTGATATTGAATGTGGGTGTACATAGGGCATTTTAAGAGAAAGTTATTTCCGTCTTCAACTTCTTAGTGTCACAAAGATGAAAAATTATCTCAACCCATGACATTTTAGGGATTGTCCAGTGCCCCTTTCATTATGGAATTTGTAAAAGTTTGTTCTTGTTTTATCAATGTCAATTTTCTTCTTTATACTAGTCAAAACAAAGAGATCTTTTTTATCTTCTAGATTAGGTTTGATCGCCTCCTTAGTATCTCAATTTTCTTTTATCTTTCAATTTTTTATTACACCACAATTTCTCCTTAAATTTAGATGTAGTAATATTTTTAATATTATCATTATTTTGTAGCATAACCTCTTATTTTAACCGCCAATGATTTATCTAAGATTTGGCATCTTTATGCCATCCATGGTTGATTTGAAGGTGGTTTTTATTGTAGCTAGAATCAATCTCTTGAAGCATATTTTCCTACATTTTGGTTATCTTGTTCTTGTACATTAGGTACTTAGTCATATCATCTTATCATTGTGGGGGAATTCTCCTCTATGAGGAGGATAGGATAGGGTGTGTTACCTTTCATTTTGAGATTATAAGTTATAAATTGTGTTTGGATTTTCTCTACCTTTCTCCCTGTTTCTTTAGAGACACTACAACCCTATGACTTCACAATCATATAAAATAAGAAGAGTGATAAGAATCTCAAAGAAGATATTTTTCTTATCTCGCATTCAAAGGTATGTTGACGTCCAATTATTTTCAAGCCCATAATAAGCTTTCTACCATCCATTTATCTTTGTTTCAATGTTATAGTCCATATTAAGTGTTGGGTCCCTAGAATACTAGTGACTACCCCATTACTATTGTAGTTATACCCCTTATTAATATTTTTGTGCCCCTATTGTCCCCATATTGTTATTACTGCGCCCCATAGAATCCTTCTATTATTATTTTTGTGGCTTTATATTATTATTGTTAGGTCAGCTAGGTTATATTGTGACCCCTTAGACTCATATATATAGAAAGGAGGTTTTGTCATTTGAATCATCCAAGAATTTTTCATTTATGTAATGTAAAGGAGGTTGCCCCCTCGAAGAGGCTAAATTTTAAAGCGTTGATCTATCTTTTCTATCTTTTTCTTGAGCTGGTTTCATAACATTTGGTATCAGAGCTTTGGATTCTAGGGTTTCGTTGCTCCAAACAGGTCATCGTGGCATTTTCGCTATAACTTTTTTCTGCGATGTTTCAAAATTTGAAAAAAAAACCATTTGAGAAGACATCGTGCTAAATCTCAGGCCCCAATTTCAGATCTTTTTGCACTATATTTGCGGAGATATGATCTGAGGAAGTTGGTCTTTTTGCAGACTCTTGAATTACATTCCAAACAAGTGACCTGGGGAAAATCGTCATAACTTTTTCTCTAAGCATTGGATTGAAATTTCATAAGAAGG
>APFE030850206.1:25668-44743 GCA_000404065.3 Pinus taeda
CGGATTATAGGAGCTCAACAAGCTCACTATTAAAGATAAGTTTCCCATTCCTGTCATTGATGAATTACTGGATGAATTGCATGGATCAATTTACTTCACCAAGTTGGATCTTCATTCAGATCATCAAATCAGAATGAAGATTGAAGACATTCCAAAAACGGCATTTAGAACTCATGAGGGTCATTATGAAATTTTTGGTCATGCCTTTTGGCCTTACCAATGCACCTTCAACATTTCAAGGTTTGATGAATTCAATTTTCAAACCATTCCTTAAAAAATTTGTGTTAGTATTTTTTGATGATATACTAATCTACAGCAAGTCTTGGAAGAATCATGTTGAACATGTGGACAGGGTGCTACAACTATTGGAGGAGAAACAATTATATGCAAAAAGATCCAAATGTTCCTTTGGAGTCCAAGAGGTGGAATATCTAGGTCATATTGTATTTCATGAAGGAGTTAAGGTAGACCCTAGCAAAATTAAAGGCATTAAGGAATGGAAAATCCCCACATCCATAAAGCATCTACGAGGATTTCTCGGGTTGACAGGGTATTATCGCAAGTTTGTTAAGAATTATGGAAGAATAGCAGCACCTCTAACAACATTATTGAAGAAAGATGCATTTTTCATGGACTCCGGAAGCAACAAAGGCCTTTGAACATCTTAAAGAGGCAATGTGCCAAGCACCGGTCTTAGCTACACCGGACTTCACAAAAAATTTATTGTGGAATGTGATGCTTCAGGAAATGGAATTGGTGTTGTTTTAATGCAAGATGAAAGACCCATTGCTTTTGAAAGTTGTCCAATCAAGGGAAAGTTTTTACACAAAGCTATTTATGAGAAGGAAAAGTTGGCAATACTACATGCACTTAAGAAATGACGACCCTACCTAATGGGAACATACTTCAAGGTCAAAACGGATCATGATAGCCTTAAATACTTTTTAGAACAAAGATTATCCTCTGAAGAGCAACAAAAGTGGGTCACAAAGATGTTGGGTTATGACTTTGAAATCAACTACAAAAAAGGGAAGAAAAATGTGGTGGTAGATGCACTCTCAAGAAAGGATGAGGATGTGGAAGCATTGTTGTGTTCCATTTCTATTATCCAACCAGATTGGATTATCAAAGCAAGGGAGGAATGAAAGAATGAGGAAGAAGTATGGGCACTTATTCGAAAGTTACAACAAGATTCCAGTACATCTGATACATTTAGCTGGAAAAATGAATCGTTATGGTACAAATATCACTTATACCTCTGTAAGAATTCGCAATTCAAACAAAAGATTCTTATGGAATTGAACACTTCTCCCTTAGGAGGGCACTCAGGATTTTTAAACACTTACCACATGGTTAAGAAGGAATTTTTTTGGGATGGCCTTAAATCAGATATTCAAAAAGTTTGTGGCGGAATGTTTGGTTTGCCAACAAAATAAAGTTGAAACAATTAAGACACCGGGTCTATTACAACCTTTATCCATTCCAAGCCAACGTTGGGAAGAGGTTTCAAAGGATTTTATCACAGGTTTACCCAAGTCTGAGGAAAGAGTGTCATCATGGTGGTAGTTGATAGACTTACCAAGTATGCACACTTTTGTGCATTATCACATCCATTTAAAGCCAATACAGTTTCTACTGCATTTATGGAAACAATTCAAAAGCTACATGGAAACCCAAAGATTATTGTAAGTGACAGAGATCCCATTTTCACTGGAAATTTTTGGACATAATTATTTTCTTGTCTTGGTACTCAGTTAGCTCATAGCTCATCTTATCATCCTCAATCTGATGGGCAAACTGAGATAGTAAACAAATGTTTGGAAGGATATCTTCGTTGCTTTGTATCTGATAAACAGACACAATGGGTCAAATGGTTGCCTTTGGCGGAATGGTGGTATAACACTTCCTTCCATACAACAACAAAAATGATCCCATTTATGGCACTTTATGGGTATCAGCCACCATCCATCACATTATATTTAAGAGAAAATTCTAAGGTTCAGGTAGTGGAACATCACATTGAACGTCAACAACAAGTCCTCCAACTCTTAAAGGATAACCTCGTGTTAGCATAGAATAGAATGAAACAACAGGCAGATCAACATCGTAGTGAAAGAAGTTTTGATGTAGGTGGGGTATTCCTATGCCTACAAACATATAAGCAAATGTCCCTCAAGCAAGCTAAGAAGGATAATAAATTATCACCAAAGTATTATGGTCCATACAAGGTGTTGCAAAAGATTGGTACTATGGCATACAATTGGAGCTTCCTGCAGCTTCTCGATTGCACCCAGTTTTCCATGTTTCATGTTTAAAGAAGGTTAAAGGCGACAAGCTCCCAATTCAAACAATATTGCCAGAACTTGACGAGGAAGGAAAAATTATATTGGAACCGGAAGCAGTCACAGAAACAAGAACTCGACAGCTACGAAATCGATCAATTTCGGAGTATCTTATCAAGTGGAAGAACTTATCCACTAAAGCTTCCACATGGGAGGATGATAATTTTATACAAAAGTATCCAGAACTACTTAAGCGTTGAAGACAACACTTTTTTGAAGGAGAGGGGCATGTTGGGTCCTTATAATACTAGTGATTACCCCATTAGTATTGTAGTTATAACCCTTATTAATATTGTTGTGCCCCTATTGTCCCCATATTGTTATTATTGTGCCCCATAGAATCCCTCTATTATGCCGCAAATGTGAAGCATCATCACAATCATCCTTTCATTTTGGCTAAACACTAAGACAAAATAGAACATCGTATCTATTTCAAGGATGCTAGAATTCTTGCAAAAGTGGACAACTATCACAACAAAAAATTTAGGGAAGTTATAGAAATTAAAAAATGACCGAATAACCTCAATAGAGATGATGCTTGGAAAAATCAGTCAGAATCGGATCCTTAGTATGTCCACCAAGTTTATTCCTAGTTAATGCTATTTATCCCTCTTTTTGTTTTTCTACCTACTCATTGGTCTTTTTGTTTTTCTTATTACATTTATTATCTATTCTTTATCCGTGGTTTTCTAGATTGTTTATGTGTTTTTCAATTTTCAATTTTGTTTTTTACTTTTAGTATCACATTATTATTATTATAAATACCTAATAATAATATTATCACTTAAAATAGTTTATATTTATTTAGTTACTTAGACCTAGCTATACCTTAAATATATATATTCTATTCTTCATTGATAATCATTAATAACAATTTCATATACATTTTTTATCATATATTTTATTCCAGTATACTATAGTAAGTTATAAGTATATATTATTACAATATTGTAGTATTCATAATGTTACTCCTACTATTATTGTGCTACACTATATTCATCTATGTATTATTAATATAATATATATTCCACTATTATTTATTATAATATAATATGTATTACACTCTTTCCTCATGATGTGGAACATTTTTCCAATGAACTTCTCCCATGTTCGACAATTGCTTCCCCACATCTCTCAATCCTTCTTAGTTTGCTCAGTGATTTAAGGGATTTGATTTGCTAAAATTTGGGTTTTGTTTCCACATGCTTTATTTTTTTGTTAATTAATAAGGAGCACAACGTTAGCATGAATTAGTTAGTGGTCTAGGACTTCTTTGGTGAGATCTTGATGTTGATGTAAGGGGTATAAAATGATAGAGGTTTGGGGATAGGGAGTGTCAAGAGATTTATATGCATAAATTTCAGACATTAAATTATCAATCTGAGAGTCCATAAACTTATCAAAATGTCAACAATTCATATGCAGGATAAGGAAAAAAAACTTGAAACTAAACATACTGAAATCAAAAGTGAATTGTTTAATAATGAACTTCTAGGAACCGAAGTTAAGTACATAAGTAAGCTTACTCAATGACTTAATTAATTCTTGTAGCTTAATCAAAATCTAAAATAAATTCACTCTAATGAAATTGCAATCTTCAAATCAAAGCAAAATATCTTACAATTATAGGTCCAAGTCGTGTAGCGTTTGCTTTCTTAAAATCTTTGAATTGAAAATTTCCAAAATCTTCAATAGCACACCACACATAGTTGTTAACACAGTTGCAGAAATTAAAGACAAAAAATCAGTGAGAGGTAAATAATTAGACATAAAGTAACTAAAAGGCAATACAACAAGCATAAAATAAACCAACATATGAAATGAAACAATCAATAGAAAAATAAATTAACTAGTGTGCAATGCATACTCACGGCAAGGGAGCCTCTTATCTTAGCATACATTGCGACATAACCACATCGACTAACTCATAAGGCTCAATAACAAAGTCTCTTTATTATCATGAGCAAAATGTTTCAAAATGCAAAGAGGAACAATCATCTTTTACAGCAAAATCCTTTCAATGATGCACATTAAAACTTCCCCAAACGCTCCCCACCCTCCAATATCATATGGCAGCCTCTAAACATATATATAGGTATTTGATTACAAAGGAAGAATCATTCACATGATAGATCCAATTCCCCTAAGGTTTGGATCTGTGTATCTTTTTAACAATTATTTACTAATTATGAACACAGGGCATAATCATGAAAGCATAATGAATCCAATCATATCAATTTTGTTTTGATAATTTCAAGAATGATATCCATGAAATCAATCCCTTGAGATGCAATTGGATTGGATCAAATAGAGACAATGTTGCTTGAGTGCATATGCTTGGTGCTCAAGTTTATAATGAGTTGCGCTTTTCCATAGTTTGTCTTGAGTCTAATTTTGGAGAATGTGAGCCAAATAAAAATTTCTTACAAACAAAACCACCTAACCATTTGTAATTCGGAGGTGTGCCACCATGTCACCAAGAAATCTTGCCACAGATTAATCAAGTTTCTAAATATAATATGTGTTGGAGGTTTTTACTTAGAATGTTCATTTTGGGCATCTGTTTGCTAGTTCTTTGAATAGAGGCAACGAAGCATATAATGAGTTTTGAACCAATCTAAATAACATGAAACCGTGTCACACCACTTGTGGGAATAAGCAACAATATAATGCTTTCTTTAATCTGTAGACATCGTTTTCATTTCTTGACAACTGAGATCATTTTGATTGTTCAACATATACTTCTTCCTCTAATCACCATTCAATAAGACTGATTTGGCATCCATTTGATAAACTTTGAACTTTCTGAAACAAGCAAATGCAAAAAAAATCGAATTGCTTCAATTGTAGCTACAGGAGCAAAGGTTTCTTCAAAATTCACACCTTCCACTTGAGGATACCCATTGCAAACTAATATAGCCTTATTTATTACTACTTATCCATTTTCATTTAGTTTGTTCCTAAAGACCCACTTAGTCCCAATTATATTCTTATCTTTTGGTCTAGGAATAATTTTCCACATATGATTTTTCTTAATTTGGTCTATCTCTTTCATAATAGCATTAAGCTAATGCTTATCTTCACAAACTTCAACAAAGTTATTCAATTCTATCTTGGACATTAAAACAAAATTGGCATGCCTTGGTGTGTCATTCAATTTCATTGTGGTCTAGATCCTTTACTCTGTATTTCCAAGGATTTGGTTTTTTGCGTGAACTTTCTAAACATGCCTTGAGGGAGTCTTTGGATGTGAAATTTATACCTCTTCTTCCTCTTTCTCTTGTTCTTCTCATTCTTCATGTTCTTGTTTCTCTTCTACTTCATCCTCTTGGGGATCATAGTTGATTGGATCATCTGAACTGTCATGTTGTTGTTGTCTACCTATCTAAAGAGATGCCTCATCTATTCTCACATCAGTACATTCAACTATTTTACAAAGTATTTTGTTATAGTATTTATAACCTTTACTTCTAGAGGAATATCCAAGCAAAATTCCTTAATCTTGTTATAGACATATTTGGGCACATCAACGCCAAACTTATATGTCAATAAACTAGGGCTCATCAACCCCTAAAAGAGTTGTTTCATACCCCAAAAGAACATAGTCATATGATTACATCATTCCCCAGAAGTTCCACCTAAGAAACCATCTAGAAATGGCCTAAACTGAACCATACTGACTGCTCCACTGGTAAAGTGCGATGCATACTGAGTGTTACACTTCCAGGGTGCGATTCATACTGAGTGTTACACTTCCATGGTGCGATGCATACTGATTAGGCCTTCTATAAGGTGCGATGGGAGAGGATGGACAAATGTCCGAGACAATTTGTTAGGTGGTTGCTCATGGAATCTTCTAGAAACTTCTCCTATGACACTTGCCTCTCTGAATTCGCCCAGGGATGAGTAAGAGATCCAAGAAATCTCCAGGTGGAACCAATTGTAACAAGTGGAATGACACTAATCAAAACCCAGAGATGACTCACACCATTGCACACATCTATAAATGGATCCCTCATCTAAGAGATCTGGGGGCTGGAATATTGTGAATTGCAAGGAAGTGTTGATAGTTTGTAATTGAGGAAGGAGAATTGTATTATTAGTGTGATCTTGCTATTTCATGAGGTAAAGAGGGATTGATGTTGGGAGGATGATGCTGGATCAGACAATTGGGTTATAATTCTCCCTTCTATTTAATAAAGTTCTTCAAGTTTTCTTCCATATGATTGTGCAATTGTGAATGTTATCATTTGTGAATGCTATCATTTGTTCATTATATATCTAATTCTGTAATTTTTATGTTGTAATAGATCAAGATTCTTTGACAGTTCTTTGTTACTGTGTCTCTACAGGTACTCTCCAAGTGGGTTAAGTATGGGGAGGAATTGCAAGCTCTGTCAAGGGGGAGAGAGATCAAGCAAGGGATTAAGTGGAAGTTCCAGGTTGGTTCGATTATCTTTCTCTTATCTGTTACACATAGAAGAAATCACTGGATTGCTTTAAACTGTTGTTTCTAGGGTAGCTGCCAAACCTAGAGGGCTAGTCGTTCGACAAGGCACTAGTTTTCCCATAAACAAATTGGTGAATCCGCTGGGGAATGATGTAATCATATGACTATGTTCTTTTAGGGTATGAAACAACTCTTTTAGGGGTTGATGAGCCCTAGTTTATTGACATATAAGTTTGGGGTTGATATGCCCAAATATGTTTATAACAGTTGAACGACTGACAAAAGAATCTGATATGCTAAACAGTGAATTGAACATCTTTGACCACCACTTCAAGCATATTGAGCTTGTATAAAAATGAAACTGACTCCAAGCATAGTTTGTTCGTTTCAAGCTTGTGTAAACATGAAACCGAATCCAAGAATAGTTCCCCCATGGTTCAAGCTTGTCAAAAAATGAACCCACCTTCAGCTAAATAACCTTTTTGATCGCCCTTCTATCAGCCTTTTGAGCCTTGGTTGTGTACCTCTCATCACCTCCATCCCTTTGGCCGATCATACGCTCTCACTTGGTTGTTTTACCCTTTTTGAGGAACAGTTGCGATGAGTGATCTTATTAGCCAACATCTTCACAGAATTCACCATGTTTTGAGAAGTTCCAAATTCACCGGAACCAGCAGCTACCCTAGACACCAGTCGTTCCTCAAAATCGAGTCTCCTTATACCCTTTTCAGAATCGTTAAATATGAAAAAATTGTCGAGCAATTGGCCTTTCCAGCTCATTAAAGTGATTGGAAATGTCGTCCTTCCCGTATTATTTTATACTTTTTTGGACCCGAGGGATTATCTTACGAAAATTTGAGCGCTTGTCTTTTTCAGCTCATTAAAGTGATCGGAAAAGTCATCCCTTTTGTATTATTTTATCTTTTTTCAGACCTAAGGGACTATTTTACGAAAAAGAAATTCTGGAGTTTTCTTTTCGTCCCTTTTCAAACTCTCTAAACATGAAAAGGACCGATTTATCCTTGTCATTAAACTCATTAAGACAATAGCGACAAACTTGTCCATTCTAGACAAGACCGAGTTTCACTGTCGCTAGACTCGTTAAAACATAGCGACAGGTTTGCCCGAAGGGAAAATTATAGAACAAGCATATGTTATCCTCCTCAAGCTTGACAAAAATAAAGAGGTACTAGTCAACAATGACTGGGGAAAAAGGGAAAAAACTTGAAGAACTTATCGTAGCAGGTCGCTCTTGAACATGACACTTCCACTCCATCACCATTATTGAGTCGGGTTGGGTTATTTCGTTCATCGGTCATCTCACCATTGGTCTTTCACACCATTCATCTTTTGGGGTTAACGCTACCAATCCATCTCAGTGTCACCGACATGTTCAAGAGAAGTCATTTAGTTGAGAAACCACAATCGAGTTAATGTCTCATTCACTACAATACCTCCAACCTTCATTTTTCATGACCGCCATTCCTAAACCTTGTGTCATCAGTCCATTTTCACCTCCAGAAATAATTTGCTTCATTTCGTGTCGTAGATGTGGGATACATTAAGGCCCTCCTACGACGAGTCACTTCTTGTCGACATCAGCTCATTATCCAAGAATTTGACTTAGAAACACCCCTTTCAATGCTTTGAAGCTTGCATACATCAATGGCAAGTTTCTCACTTCCAGCGACAGGTTTACATCAATGGCCTTCGACTAAAAGATTTTGTGTGGTGTTCGACATCGGATCATATATTCACACCACGTGAATTATACTGTAATACCTTAAGGGTCATTATCATTATCAGTGATTCCTCTCACGCCTGTTAACAGCTCACATTATTGGCTGGTAATCAGGCGATGTCTTTCCATGTTCGACTTCTCAACCTCTCTTCACATGGATCGACTTGTACATCGGGCAAAAATTGAACAAGATTGAAGACCCCAGATCTAGTTTCATCCATCCGGGCTATGATATATTCAGGGATATAAAAACATCAAAGGGACAAAGGCGCTGCACAAATGGTCATCCGAACCAGGGATGATGACTCTACATCTGAAGAATCAACAGTCTACATCTACAGATGACTATCTGATCTATGTACACGAAATGAATTTATAAAGCTAAGCATGGGAATTCCTACCTCAGCTAGATCATGAAATTATATTATGATTATGTATCATATTGTAACTTATGCAGGTCACCTTCCAGATCGAAACCTCAGATCCTCATGATAAAACATTTCACCCAACATCAATATTTATGACTTCATGCTTTAGGGGGCAACTGTTATAGACATATTTGGGCACATCAACCCCAAACTTATATGTCAATAAAATAGGGCTCATCAACCCCTAAAAGAGTTGTTTCATACCCTAAAAGAACATAGTCATATAATTACATCATTCCCCATAAGTTCCACCTGAGAAACCATCCAGAAATGGCCTAAACTGAACCATACTAACTACTCCACTGGCAAAGTGCGATGCATACTGAGTGTTACACTTCCAGGGTGTGATGCATACTAATTAGGCCCTCTATAGGGTGCGATGGGAGAGGATGGACAAATGTCCAAGACAGTTTGCTAGGTGGTTGCTGATGGAATCTTCTACAAACTTCTCTTATGACACTTGCCTCTCTGAATTCGCCCAGGGATGAGTAAGAGATCCAAGAAATCTCCAAGTGCAACCAATTGTAACATGTGGAATGACACTAATCAAAACCTAGAGATGACTCACACCCTTGCACACATCCATAAATGGATCCCTCATCTACGAGATCTGGGGCTGGAATATTGTGAATTGCAAGGAAGTGCTGATAGTTTGTAATTGAGGAAGGAGCATTATATTGTTGGTGTGATCTTGCTATTTCATGAGGTGAAGAGGGATTGATGCTGGATCAGACAACTAGATTGTAATTCTCTCTTCTATTTAATAAAGTTCTTCAAGTTTTCTTCCATGTGATTGTGCAATTGTGAATGTTATCATTTGTGAATGCTATCATTTGTTCATTATATATTTGATTATGTAATGTTTATGTTGTAATAGATCAAGATGATTTGATGGTTGTTTGTTACTATGTTTCTACAGGTACTCTCCAAGAAAGTTAAGTACGGGGAGGAGTTCAAGCTCTGTCAAGGGGGAGAGAGATCAAGCAAGGGATTAAGCGGAAGTCCCAGGTTGGTTCTATTATCTTTCTCTTATCTGTTACACATAGAAAAAATCATTGGATTTCTTTAAACTATCGTTTCTACGGTAGCTGCCAAACCTAGAGCATTAGTCATTCGACAAGACACTAGTTTTCCCATAAACACATCTGCTCTGGAATCAAAATTTCCCAAGTTGTTCTCATTACTTTTAATGTAACATTTATTTCCAAATACTTTGAAATGTTTCAGGGAAGTTGGTTTTCTATGCCATAGTTCATAAGGAGTCTTGTTGTTGTTTACTCTAAGTTGAGTGATATTAAGAATGTTGTATGTTATTTGAATTGCTTCTCCCCAAAAAGTATTTGGGATTTTTGAATCATCAAGCATTGCTCTGGCCAATTCTTAAATAGTTTTGTTTAGTCTTTCAACCACACCATTTTACTAAGGAGTTCTGGCTATTGAAAATTGTCTTTTAATCTTGTGTATGAATTCCTCCTCTATCTGATCTTCAATACTTAATCCTCAATTCCATCTAATTTTCAACCAATTATTTGAGGATCTTGAACTTATCAAAAGCTTTAGAATTTTCTTTCATTCAACCAACCCATGTCATTTAAGTACAATCATCAATTAAGAGCATGAAATACCTTTCACCTCTTGGAGATTGTTTTCTCATGGGTTCAAAAAGATATGTATGAATAAGTTATAATGGTCTTGTTGTTGAATGCTCCTTTTCCTTGAACTAAACTCATGATTTCTTTCCAAATTGACATGACTTACAAACAATATTCTCTGGTTTTGAAATTTTGGGAATATCTTGTACAACATCATTTTTGCTTAACTTCACAAGCTAATCAAAACTGAGATGACCTAGTTTCTTGTGTCATAACCAACTCTCGTTTATTCTTCCCATGCAACAACTTTCCTTTTCTCCATCTACTACATATACATTTCTTGAGGTTATAATCGCCTTCATGATAGTTTTACCTGAATATGACTTTTTTACTTCACAACCATCTAAATGAAATAAGACCTCATATCCTTGGTCACACATTTGGCTAACACTTAAGATATCGTGTTTAAGACCATCAACATATAGTAAATTTTGAGTTTTTTTCTTCCCCTTCTCCAAAATAAATGTCCTTTCTCCAATTATTCTTGTTGGAGCATTATTTCCACGTGTAACACTTCCTCCTTTGTCTTTCTTTAGATATAGAAACTTGCTCTTATCTCTAAACATATGCTTTGAGAAACCACTATAAATGTACCATTAATTTCCTTGATTTTTAGCATATAGCATGACTTTGCACTCTTCTTGTCTTTCTTGCTTCTTTTTCCAAATCTTTGTGGATTCTTCCTACTTGTTTTGCTTGAGAGGCATTATTGGACTACTTTTACATTCACTTGTTTTGTGACCATAGTTATTGCATTTGTAACATTCAACATAATCCAATAGAGGAGAAAATGATTTGTGATCACCTCCATAACAATTTTTAGATCTTTTTCCTTCATAGTTATCCACTGGGGTCTTATAAGAGCCTCTGCTTCTATTTATATTGTAGTCACTTCTTACATAAGCTTTGCAAGCTATTGCCTTGGACAAAAATTATTGCATGAAAAGAAATGTCCATAAAAAATATTTTGTTACCTGGATATCATGAGCTTTCTTAGTGGAGCAATTATGCTAAATTCATCTCTAGCTCTCAACTAGTCTTTACTTCCTTGCCTGGTGTTGCCATTTTTTATTTGCAAATTAGATCTTTGCTAGTCCTCTCCTTCTTTCCTCTTATCATTTGCATTGTTATGAAATCATGTCTCTGCCAATCCTTATCATCATTTTTTCTTTATTTGCATCTTGCTTGACCCTTTTAGCACATTGACATAGCTTTTAGGTTCTTCTTATTCTAATGTCCTTGAGCTTCATTCATCGTTGAACATCTCATTATCTTCTTTAAAACAATACACGTTTTAATGAAAGGTGATATCTGTTTACTGAGTAAATCATCCAAAATATTAGAACTTCTTCCAAACTTCAACTAATCATTTGCTTTTTCAAGATAATTTCTCAAGAAAACAATCTTATCTTTTAGCTTCTCACCATGTCCCTCTGTTTCTTCCAAATGGCTTGTCACCACTTCTTTCATTCTCCTTGCTTTTTCTAATTGTGTTTTAAGGATGGAAACTCTTTTCTCGGTTTCATTATGATCCTTATCTTCATTATCATACAATGGCTCCTTCAGTTTTTTGTTTATTATTGTGAGTCTCTTTATCTCTTTTAAGGTATTAGAGGGCTCACCTTGAAAATCATTCTTACCTCCAATTGTCTCTTATGCATTTATCTTCCCTTTCTAATTATCTTTATTTTTTAAATTAACAATTTGAGCATTCAAGCCTATAAAATCATCTTCATCATCATTGCCTTCATATTTTGCATACGGACATCTATAGGTAAAATAACCTGCATTACCACAACCAAAATAAAGTGGAAGATTATCTTTGCCTTCTTGATCATCATTAGATGCATCTTCATCACAATTTTTTAATGAGTTTCTATCTTTATTGGAATATAAACTTTTTTTCTTAAGAGATCTTCCCTTCTTATTCTTAGGAAATATTCCTCTGTTTCTATGTTCTTTTTCATCATCACTATCCTTTGATTTCCCATATGGACATTTTGAAGCATAATGACCTATTCTACCACACATAAAACATTTGATTAGTAGCTTACGTTTATATTTTCGAAATCCTCTTTTCATCTTTCTCACGATTTGAGGTTCTTCTTCAAATAATTCTAGACTAGAGTGATCATGGTCCTTAGGTCGTCTTGTTTTCTTTAATGCTTTGAAGGTTATTTCTTTTAATCCATACGTCTTGTTTCTTGTTCTCATCTCATTGGCAGTAAGTATTCCATGTAGTTCATCCATCTTCTAGTTTTCAATATCTTTCATTTCTTCAATCACTGAAACCTTTGGATTAAACCTCAATGGAAGAGATCTCAAGCCTTTTTTAACAATTATCAATTATTCAATATTTTTCACCCAATCCTTAAATAGTATTCACAATTTCATCCACTCAAAGGAAAAAATATGCAATGGCATCTTCTTCTTCATTCATCTTTAAACTTTCGAATTATATTTTGAGTTTGAATTTTACCCCTTTTTACCTTTTCATCTCCTTCAAAGATGCTTTGAAGCTTATCCTAAATTTATTTTGCACAGTCACTATGCATTACCTTGATAAATACAAAATTAGCAAGACCACTTAAGATGACATCTATTGCTTTAGAACTATTTACATAAACCTTTATCTCAACTACATCTGTCAAAAGAATTGTTGGAACTTTATAGCCATCTACCACATAATCCAATACATCAGAACCAAGAGACATTAGATGTACTCTCACACTTATCTTACGGGAAGTGTAATTTGTTCCATTAAAGGAAGGGTCTTTGTTATCCTTGCTAACCATTTTTCCCTCTAAGATTACCTTCCAGTGCTTAGACTACTTATGAAGGAACCTACTCTTATACAAATTGTTGGAATTCACAGTTATACTGGGAGGGGGGGTGAATCAATCAAATAACAATATTTACTTATTTCATGCCATCATAAAACATCAATCTCATAAACCGAAAAAGTAACACAAGATATATGTGGAAACCCTTACAGGATAAAACCACAAAACTTTTTATATGAAAGATCTTGTAGGCGCCAACCTATTATTATATCAATTTGTAGGTGCCAACCTAAATGAGACACTAATCCCCTTTGTTGCTTTGTAGGCGCCAACCTACTAGAGACATCAACCCTCTCTGCTACTTTGTAAGCATCAACCTATAGGAAGCACCACTCCCTCCTTTACTGCTTTATAGGAACCAACCTATAAGAGACAACAACCCTATATGTTGCTTTGTAGGCACTGACCTATAGGAGACACCAATTCCCTCTGCTGCTTTGTAAGCACAAACCTACAGGAAACACCAATCCCCTCTACTACAAGATTTGCATGCACCAACCTACAGGAAACACCAATCTCCACTAGACTGCTACAAATATTTGTAGGAACTAACATACTTGCATCCTTCTTCACAATCCCTATTAGTTTCTTCTACTTTCACCAAGTTTTATTACTGCTTCTATATTTTCCAGCTTTGTTAGTTGCTTCTACCTTCATCAGGTCTACCTACTACTTCTTCCTTAACCAAGTATACTTCTCTAAAAACTTATCGCTTTTGGCTTCTTTCCTAGAATAATTTTTCATGGCATGCCATATATCTAATTCTACAAATCTAGTTCTGAAATTTCTGCCACAATTACCTACATATCTCTTCTCTATTTGAAGAAAAATTCAATAGCATTCAAGAATCCTAACTTCCTTAGAGAGTATATCCAAAATTATAGCAATCCAAGGTCTATAATTTGAGCCACTTGTACATGACAATCTTCTATCTGTATCCTCCAAGTTTCACAGTCTCAAACATCCCAGAACAAAAGTTATAGCATAAATGTCAAGCTAACATATTTGAAGAAGATTTTAGGAGGATTCAAGAAGCCTAACTTCCTTAGACCATATCTCTAAAATTATAGTTAATCAAGGTCTAACATTTGAACCATAGGTACATGAATATCTTCTATCTATATCCTCCAACTTTCACGTTTTGAAACATCCCAAGATAAAAGTGTTGAATTTTCTATAGTGATGAAAGATAGAAACTTAATTTGTAATGTGATAATTACTTCTAATGATCTTTAATTAATTTTTCTTATGTCACTTATATCATGAAGCAATTATAAACATAAAATCCCAACAATAAAGCATTGAAAACAATAAAGGTCATAAAGAGATATTCATGAACAATAGAGACAACAAAATTTTCCCTGGGAAACCCAAACTTGGGAGAAAATCCAACAATTCTTCTTCTAGGAGAAATTCTTCTTTAGCAAGGTTTACAATAAAATGTCTAGAATTTTGTGCCAAAAAACAAGTTCTTTAGCGACTTCCTCCATTTTATGTTTCCATGAGTGTCTTATATATAAGAGAGATGATGAGTCAATGAGTCAAATGAAGTGTCACATCATGTGTCTATATATACAAGTCAAATGGGTGCATTTACCCCAAGGGACACACCCTTTCATGGTGGGTCTAACTTGTTTCTTTTAATCCTACATGTAACCCAAGAATAAATTTTATTTGATTTTAATTTCAATAAATTTTCTTCGCTGACTTACGAGGCTTCTTGGCATGTGGGATTACCTCCCGAAGCTACACAAAAAATCAACACTCCCTCTTAGCAAGGGAGGTATTATCCTTGATTGCAATAGATTTCCCTTAGGCTGAAATTTCTCCTTCCTTAAGAAGAGTTTATGAGCTTGTCATATTGATGCATGTCTATAGATAACTCCATCCTAGTGTGGGCAATGTAACTCCTCATATATCTAGGGTTGGCCAAAGTCACTGATGGCTCCTTAGGCAAATGTATTAATCTCCTTTGATCATGACCTAGCCTAGGCATCGAATTTATTCTAGTTTCTTGGGAGAGAATTTTCCTTTGGACCATTCATCTTTGGGGCCAAAGTCCTTTATGACCTATCCAAGTCCTTCTATCTCTAAAGGTGAATTACACCTATCTCCTTCAATCAATATAGCCAAGTCCTTTTGGCTTCTAAGGAGAATATTGATTCAATCCTATAATTCCCTAGGACAATCACCTCTGGTCGACCTAGCCAACTCCTTCTAGCTTCAGAGGTGAATGTATCCCATAGTTGCCCCTATAATTACCTTGGTCTGTTTACCTTTATGGTCAAAGGCCTTTATGAACTAGCTATATCCTACTGGCAGCCAAGTACTTATGGCTTCAAAGGTGAATGTATTCATTGTTGGCATTATGGCACAGGTTTGGAGCCATGGCACAGGTGTTGTCCTTGATGGCAACTCTCTTTGATAACAGATCTCAGTTCAGGCTTTCAGAATGAAGGAAAATACATATACGCAGGTTCATCTAGACGAAGACACGTATACACGCGAATTAGATGTTACAAAGGCGCGTATATGTTGAGGAACTTATCTTTGGTCCATGGCAGTTAGTCCTTGGTATTTGAACCTATGGTTTTGGACCATGGTACCTCATCAGAAGTGTTGATCCCAATTATTGGGTCCGTGGTATTAGTTTATTATGGTTTTGGACCGTGGTATTGTGGAAGGCCTAAGACTATAAAAGAGGAAGGAGATCATGTGGCAAAGGATCATCTGAATTATTATTGAATATCCGATAAAGTGCTAGATCTGGAATACTGGTAATTGGTTTATGGTGCAGATCTGGATCTGAATGAAGGAGGAACCTTAGCGCAAAGAGAAGTGTAAGTTCTATTGATGGGTCATAATCTTTAAGCTTGAATGATAGTATCTTTGTATGATTTTGGTCTGTTATATGTGGCGCTTGCTTGATCTATAACACCAATAATCTGGGTTAATTAGTGTTTGAATATCTGAAAGAGCAAATTATCCTTTACAGATCTGTATGCAGGTTCATTGAATCTAAGGCGCGTATACACGCTGGTTCAGTGAATGTAAACAGCGTATACGCAGGTTGTCCCAAACTCAAAGGCGTATGCACGAATGTTGTAGGTTATAGAAATAGCATATATATTTTGAGTTGTGATCTAGCTGCTTCTGTTTATTGCTACTGTGTTCTGGGTTCAGATTTTGGTGTGTGGTTTCTGGTACTGTGTTTTGTACAGTTGTCAGAGAAGTATCTACTTGATTCAGATCTAATTGGTGAAAAGAAGATTGATTGATGTTCATGGATCAAGTCTGAAAATTTATGAAACGTGGTCCCTGGAAGAAAGAGAAGGTTGTAACCTTCAGTAGGCCAGCACCTACATACTAGTATCTTGGCTAGTGCAAGAGCTAAAGGGGGTTGTAGCTCCCTTCCAGGAGAAGCTGGAGAACAAGAGAGGGTTGTAGCTGTCTGCAGGTTGCAGCCTGCGTACTGGTAAAGGACTGCACCAATACATTGTAAAAGAAGTTTCTAATTTAAAAAGAAGATAGAGAAGAATTGCAGCAGGTGGTCTTCACCCACATTGGGTTTCCACCTTATATCTTGTGTTCTTATGTGTGATTGTCTTTCTGCTTTGTTTTACTGTTTCTGGTTACTGGTTATTTGATTCTAAAACAGAGATTAACAATCAACATCAAAAAGATAAAGTGAATTAAAAGTTTTCTTTGTATACGAGGGTTTCCTTCTGCATAGTTGTGTATATACGCAGGTTTAATTAACTGAAGTAACGTATATCATTTGATTTTTGAAAAAGGAATATTTTACTTGATAATACTGATTCACCCCCCCTCTCAGTATTATTTCCAACAATCATGTCTTCTTGGTCAAAGTTCTTTATGACTGCCAAAGTCATTTATGGCTTCAAGAAATGGTCAGGCCAATCCTACAAAGGCCTCATCATTCCCATCTAATGAGGGAGACATTTAGCATCATACTAAGATCATCTTTGAAGTATGTCCACAATTTTCTCATTTATGGATATGTATTGGAGCTATCTTGCTCCTCTTTATATCATGTCTCAGATGAACTGTCTTGACCATGTCCTTTTGGCTTCTGAAGCCAGTCTTCCTGTGGTATTCTTGGTTGCTCCCTCTATCATGAAAGCAAAATCTCTTGTCACTGTTGCTCCCTTTGTCATGTGAGCAAGTCCTCTTGCCATTGTTGCATCCTCTATCACATGAGCAAGTCCTTCTGCCACTGTTGCTCCCTATGTCACGTGAGCAAGTCCTTTTGCCATTGTTGCTCCCTCTTTCTGGGAGAACCCTTTTATCATAAACTTCTTAACATTGCCAATTGCTATAAGGTCAATTGTCGATCCATGTTGAATTGTTGTAGTTAATATGTGTTGGAAATAATACTGAGGGGGGGGGGGGTGAATCAGTATTAGCAATTTAACAGTATTTCATTTCCATAAACAGATTTATATATGCTACTTGTGTTAATGAAACTTGCGTGTATACGCAACTGTGTTTAGAGCAACCAATGTATACCTTGCAAACTTATAATTTAGTTAGTTGATCTTTAATCTATGTATCAAAATCATATAACCAGTAATCAGATGTAGTAAACAGAACAGGCAATCACACACATGAACACAAGATATAAGGTGGAAACCCAATGTGGGTGAAAACCACCTGCTGCAATCATCTTTGTCTTTCTTTAATAAGAAACTTCTTTTTACAAATTTTGTACTCGTGCAACCTTATACCAGTACACATGCTTCTACCTACAAAAGGCTACAACCTTCTCTCATTCTCCAGCTTTCCTGGAAGGGAGCTGCAACCCCCTTAGCTCTTGTACTAGCTGATGTGTTTACTAGTACGTAGGTACTGACCTACAGAAGGCTACAACCTTCTCTTTTCCTCCAGGGACCACGTTTCATAAATTTTTAGACTGGATCCATTAATAACATCAATCAAACATCAAATATATCTGCATCAATCAATCTCCTTTGCACCAACCAAAACTGAATCAAATAATCAAGTTTCTGAATGTTGTAATCAGAACACAGTTACAGTAACCAGAACCCAATCCAGAACCCAGAACACTGCAACAGTAAACAGAAGTAGCTAAAACATATTTTATGAGGTGTACGCTACTTCAATGTGTCGAACCTACATGCATACACACTTTTCTCAAGGTGGAACTGTGTATACGCAGTTTTGAAATGTCGTGTTAGTGCTTGAAATTCCACCTCAGTCTGAAAAAGGTAAACTTCAAGGCAACATCAAACCACTTAGCCTCATAGCTAGCCCTACGGGGCAGGAGAAGGCTCTCTCCGGTCTATCTCAGAAAAGATCTTCAACAGGCAGAGATAACCAATAAAGAACATTGATTTTTAGGCTAGTAAACTGATAAAAAGGTTTGATTTAGGATTTTTAGGGTTTTGGTGGAAAATTGGGGAAAGGCAAATTTGGGTGTGGGGATTGGACACAGTTTTCGTAGGGGGTTCTTTGGGGCGAGGTAGGAGACTGTATTGATGCCTTTGATAGATGTGGATGGATGAGAATGACTGGTGAGAAGCTAAGGAGAGCAAGCAAGCACCTTGAATTCTCCTTAAACAGCTGAAAACATTGATA
>APFE030850209.1:0-30212 GCA_000404065.3 Pinus taeda
TCCATGTAAACCTTAATTAATTTCTTATAAATTATTATCCATTTTCATTATTAATTTCTAAAATACGATAACTTTGCACTGTGAGGACTTTGCAGTTCAACTCCTAATTTGTGGAAACTTGTTTTCCATGTTTTGAGCCAAACATTTAGTGCTTCTATTTGTGGTCATAATTTTGACATGCTCATAGAGATATATACAAATAAGGGTTATAAGTTGGCACAAATGCAATGACATTATTTAGTGTTCATTCGTTACAATCATCATCTTTGGAAAAAATAGTTAAAGAAAAAAGGATATTGAATGCATTGATATTGATGATGCCAACCCAACATCAAATTGGATTGTGGACACTAAGCAATTAAAATTTTCAAAATATGAACTCAGCTACTTAGATAAAAGGTTATAGGCATTAGCACCTTTATAGGGTGAGGTATCTTTCGGTTCCCAATTCTAAACATTAAATCATGATTAATGACTCAAGAAATGCTATATATCATATAAGTTCAAAAGTGTACTTTGGGATACTATTCGATATGTCCATGCCACTATCATTTATGAAATTACACCTTACGAACTAAATGATGTCAATCTTCATGGCCTTGACCTATAAACTATAATTTATTTTCATAATTGAGCATGAACATATGTCTGATTTGATTTTACATGATAGATTTTTCATGGATGCAATTGTATCTAGTTATTTTCATCAAGTATTTTTATGTACATGATGTCGTTACCAACAACAGAAATCAACATTTCTACTCTCTAAGGATGATACAATTTTTTATATCAAATCACCACTACCAATAACATAACATAGTTCAAAATGATAAAAAAATTACAACTAAATGTATGCAAATTATATAAATCATGTGACACCATTCTCATACAAGATATTTAGACCACATCACCATCCCTCATTAAGCCATACTGCAACTTAGCTTAATTACATGAGTCCATGAGTCAAATATTATCCATCACATATAGGTAGTTAGCCAAATAAGTTAATTTAATTATTCATTGCTTTGAAAATAGATAGAAAATATATTGGGATGAAAAATTGAAATTTGTATCATTATCCACTAAATACCAAAATAGATCAACGGGACTAGTGCATACAACCAAGAAAAGTAGCTAAGTTAAACCAACGCGATCCAACTGACACTCGAGCATGAGATGAATAATATGAGACTGGAGTTGATGCTAACAAGAAATTTGTAACCATAATTCAACAACTTCATAATAGAAATACCCCATAGATCAAGGAAAGCACCATGTGATAACAAAGACTTATAAATTTCCTTCCTACATGAAGGAATATGCAAAAGGCCCAATTAATACAACCTTGCTAGTTGTTTCAAGTGCACGGTAAGGGAAACGTAATCATAAGATTTCTACATGAATAGAATTTTGATAGAGCCATAAAATACCTTATTGGTTATTCCTTACACAAGGCCCCCTTGTCATCCTCTTGATTAAAGGATATTGATAGCTTCATCCTTGGTAGCTCCAACAAGATCAAGAATTGTGTTACATATTAAGCATTATTGCAACAACTAGGTAAAACACTACCATTGACACATAAAATAATGTTCTAATTAATAAAAGGAAAATAAAAAGAGAAACAAAAATTAAAAGAAAGATGGCTTACTTGAAGAATGAGGGTGAGGAAGGTACAAATCTATTCTCCAAAACAATGTTTTTCATTATCCACTACCTATAAACATAGTGTAGTTAATAGCTATAAGAATATATAGATTTAATTTAATTGCATAAGTTATACATCAAGGAATAATGTAGTGCCTATTGAACATAATGGCATAGATCACAATTGTTGCGCATATTAATTTTTAAGTAACGAATACCCCTTAGAGTACATGATGGCTTATGTGTTAATGTAAGAAATAGAAATAGAATTATAAACTTAAAAAAAATGAAAAAAAAACTGGAAATAGTGCTCACTTTGCATTCAATGTTATGATTTTGGAGTTCAAAGAAATAACAAGTTGGATTTCCATGATGAAGATAAAAGTATATTTCTTGCTTGGAATGGATGTCTTATTGAGAATGAAAATGCTAAGACACAATATCCCCTAAATTGGCCATCATTATGATGTTATCTTTATAATGGAAGGAATTTACCTTAGGCACTTCACAAGTAAAAGAAACCTTATGGAATTTAAGGAATTTAAGATAATAGGATATTTTAGACTGAGGCAAGTACATGTTTTTTTGCTCCTCTATTAATATTGTGCACCTCATCAATTTCACAACATGAATAGAATCCTTCAAAAATGACCGGTAGAGTAAGTAGTTTTAGTTTAGATGCATACCCATTTAGAGAAGTAATCCACAACAATGATAGTATAACCATGCCCCCCAGTTGAATGAGGGTTGTATGTCATACAATCGATGCCCATAAGTGTTGGAAATAGCGATAGTATATCGTGATTTCCAACCCTTTTTCCATTGCATGAAGCATTACTTAATTATTTGTTTCATTGCCATAGTCCATCGTGTAGACTCTAAGTGTCTTGCCCCTATCATCTCCAGATAACCCTCTTGTCCCCGCCTCACCAGGGTTCGAATTTTTCGCCCTTTTCAAACTTGATTTTCCGAAGCTTGTCTTTTAGTGCCAGCTTCCTCTAATCACTGCTATTTTGATATAGATCCTTCAATGTTTTCCACATTGAATACGACGTCTCCTTCCCATGGAGGCTTCAGACAATGTGGTCTCGAACTCCCTCCAAGAGGATTCTCCTTTCTCTAGCCACAAATTTCTTCCATTCCACCAAATCTTGGCCATTAGCTGCTACGGGCTTGGGGACTTCTTGATCAGTGAAGTCCTTCAACCAATTGTCCTCTAATACCACTTCCACGCAATCCTTCCAAGCTATATAATTTGAGCTTCCATCAAGGGCATACTCGAGTCTCAAACCACTAAACGCCATTGAAGAAATTGATATGTGATAAGAACTCGATTGCTATCATCAGGAACTTAAAACTTCGAACTTCGAACTTCTTTGTATAATTTTCTTCGCTTTGATCACATTTGCTCTGATACCATGTAGAAATTCCCACTGTAGATCACCTGATAATGCAATATACTAAAACAAAATACTAGATCTACTTCTACAATCAAACTTTGTTGAAGCTTAATCAATTTGAGAAAGATCAATCAGAACAATATAACAAATAATGAGAAACAATCACACACGAACAAAGAACAATACTCTGGGGATAGCCTCAGCTAAAAACCCCGATCTCTGTATTATCATACAAGTGGAAATAATCTCAGAATACACAAAGCCTTAGCTCAGAAGCTATCCAACTCTCAGTACAATCCCTCAGAATTGCTCACAGACTAAATAAGCACAACGTATGACTATCCCTAGCCCTTGAAGCGTCCTATTTCCTTACGCAGTTTTTCTTGGGGTCCAATGCTGCCACCTATGTGAAGTCTGGCCTCACCCAAGTCATTAAACTCATAAATAACTGTGCAATCCTCAAGGAATGAATTCCTTTTTCGTGCAAGAGATATTCACAATGGAATATTACTGCAACTGATAATACATTGTCCCTCCATCTGATCTCAACTAGGTCTCTGACAGAACTGACATGCATGAGTTATTTATAAGAGAATATTCAGTTATCTGAAGTGCAGTAGTTACATGCATGCATGCATCAACTAACTGAACTCACAATCAATTCCTCCAACTATTGGAACTAATCTAACTGGACTTACCTCAGTTAACTGAGCTAACTAATTACAAATCAAAGTACAACTCATCATGATTACTTTAATTAAGGAATAATTTCCTCAATCAAAAGAATAATTGTTGCTTGTCTTCACATACACTTCATGTTTGATTTTCCTTAACTAATTAACTCAAGTTGAATTAATTAATTATTTTAAAAACAATGCTAAGATAAAATTCAAATTTTAATTCACAATTTTAGTTTATGGATTAACTGAAATTGAAATGAATCTATAAATTCTATTTATGGCAGTGCTACTTTTAGCACTTTTATATTTAGCATTTCTTGTTGCTATTTTCAACAGTTTTCTATCCTATGAATCTACTGCTTCCTTCATAGTTCTGGGATCATCATTAGTAATAGATAAAGAAAAATTTGAACACAAAGCAGATGGACTATACCTTTCCGACTCCCTTCTTTCTTGAACTGATCTTCTCACACCCGGAGTTTGTGGCTCTTCATTTTCTGATTCCTCCTCTATTGTACAGTCTAATTCTTCCTCCTGTCAACACAAAAACAAAAGCATAACACATACTATGCGTATGCAACTACAAAACCAAAGAAAATTACATTGCGTATATGACCATACTCCCGTACATATTAAAAACATTAAAATTTAAAAACATTTACCTATGCTCATACCTCTGTAAGAAAAAAAACATTAAAATTAAAAGCTTTAGCAGCGTTTCACTACTTCATTACAGAAAAATTGTCAACACAAAAACAAAAGCATAACACATACTATGCTTATGCAACTACAAAACCAAAGAAAATTACATTGCCTATATGACCATACGCCGGTACATATGAAAAACATTAAAATTTAAAAGCGTTTACCTATGCCCATACCTCCCTAAGAAAAAAAACATTAAAATTAAAAGTTTTACCAATATCCTATGAACCGAAGTAAATAACATTAATTACTTGACGGAAATAAATGGCTCTAAACCCAAAAATTTACGCAATGTCATTCCTTGTATGCCTGAATGCAGCTTTGGAATAATCGGACAGTGGTCAATCATCCTTGCAATAGAACGGTTCATAACAATATCAGGAGAGCCTTTGTTACCGAGCTTTACGTTCCGATGGAAAGTGGTTTTGGAGACGTACAGTTGGACACGCGTAAAAATCTTATTGCATCGGGCGGGTTTGTACGAAAACCAATTGCTGAGCAAAAGCGGTCTGATGAGGTTTGGGTGGTTTTCCTAAATGGTTTCGCTTGAAATTAATTACGCGGCAGGTGAAATTACATTTTTAACACTCCCCTTTAATTTCAACTGCTGGGCGTTCAGTCATACCCAAACACTTCCTCAAAAATTCGAAGCTTTTCTCATCCAATGGCTTTGTCAAAATGTCTGCAACCTGTTCCTGAGTCCTGCAATGTCCTAAGACAATTTCTCCATTGCTTACCAATTCCTTGATGTAGTGAAACCTTGTGTCAATGTGTTTCGTTCTCTTATGAAACACTGAATTCTTTGATAATGCAATAGCTGAGCTATTGTCACAAAAAATCACCGTCGCTTTTGCGTGCTCCTGGCCTAAGCTTCTCAACCTCCTTCTCATCCAAATTGCTTGACATGCTATTGCTGTAGTTGCCACATATTTTGCCTTTGTTGTAGACAACGCCAGGATAGGCTGTTTCTTAGAAGCCCATGAAATGGCTCCTGAACCCATGTGAAAAACATAACCGAAAGTGCTTTTCCGATCATCTACACTTCCATCCCAATCACTATTAGTGTATCCAACTAAATTTGAACATTCTGAGGTAGTATATAAAATCCCAAGTCTTTTAGTACCTTTGACATACCTCAAAATTCTTTTTGCTTCCTGCCAATGTGCTTCCTTTGGCCTCTCCATGAATCTGGAAATTAAACTAACAGCAAACATTATGTCAAGTCTAGTTGTAGTTAAATACATAAGACTGCCAACTATGCTCTTGTACAGACTAGGATCAAAATCCTTGCTGTCGTCCTCTTTGCTGAGTTTTAATCCCATTACTGTGGGAGTGATCGCTGCCTTGCACTCTTGCATATTAAAGCTGCCCAACACCTCATTTACATATTTTGCTTGAGAGATAAAAATTCCATTTTCATTTTGATCTACTTCTATTCCTAAGAGGTATCTCAGAAAACCCATGTCAGTCATCTCAAATTCTTCTTTCATGACTCATTTGAAATTTTCAATGAGACAAACATCATTGTGTGTGAAAATAACATCATCAACATATAACACAACAATTAGCAATTTACCATTTTTTCTTTGATGTAGACTGTGGGTTCTCCCTCACACTTGTCAAACTCATTTTCCAGTAGATAGGAGTCTATCCTACTGTACCATGCTCTTGGCGCTTGCTTCAGCCCATAAAGAGCTTTCTCCAATCTGCATACTTTGTGTTCTTGGCCTTTCTTCTCATAGCCTAGAGGCTGTTCAATATAAACCTCTTCCATTAACACTCCACTTAGGAATGCTGACTTCACGTCCATTTGGTAAACTTTCCACTTGTTTTGTGCTGTTATGGATAGCACTGCTCTCACGGTTTCCATTCTTGCAATCGGTGCGAAAGTCTTCTCATAATCTCTCCCATATTGCTGCTTGTATCCCTTGACAACCAGCCTTGCCTTGTGTCTTTCTATCTTGCCTTCAGCATTGCTCTTGGTCTTATAAACCCATTTGACTCCAATGACTTCTTTACCTTTTGGTAACTCAACCAAATCCCATGTCTTGTTTCTTTATATGGCATTCATTTCTTCATCCATAGCTTCTATCCATTTCTTATCTTTAATTGCATCCTCGAAATGAATAGGATCATCAACATGAAAATATAATGCAAACAAGGAATTCATACCTTTATTTGCTGCCTCTTGATCATAAATGTCACTTAAATTTCTAAACGTATCACCTCTTTCATTTGGTGTGCATGTGCTTGAAGATGCACTTGAATTTCCACTCTGTGGTGTGCTTGGAGAAGCACTTCCATTTCTCCCCAAGGTTGTTCCTTGCTACCCTTGTGTTGGCACTGCTGTTTGGGGATGTGTTTCAGCCATCTCTTCATCATCTTCATCATGAGACAAACAATTTTTAACATTCACTGCTTTCTCTATTCTTCCATCCCAAGCTTCCTCCTCAATGAACTGAACATCTCTGCATAACCCACACATCCAAAAACTCTCATGTGGGTGACTCCTTGCTTTCTCCCACTCCATACTTCTTTCGACACACTATTCATCACTGCTTTTGTGGGACACCTGTTCAAAATATATGCTGCACAATTTACAGCTTCAGCCCAATAATCATTTGGCAAATGCTTTGCCTTCAACATGCTCATTGCCATATCCATGATGGTCCTATTCTTCCTTTCAACAACTCCATTTTGTTGTGGGGTGTACCTTGCTGTAAATTGCTTGTGAATTCCATTTTCTCTACAAAATCGTAGGAATTCCTTGGAGATATACTCACCTCCTCTGTCAGTTCTCAGAACTTTGATATGCAACCCACTTTGGTTTTCTACAAGTGCTTTGAAATTTCAGAATTTTTCAAACACTTCACTTTTATTTTTAAGGAAATATACCCAAGTTTTTCTTGTAAAATCATCAATGAAAGTTAGAAAATATTGGCTGCCTGCTAGTGATGGAGTTTGCATCGGTCCACATACATCTGAGTGGACAATCTCTAAGGGTTCCTTTGCCCTTATGCTTTTCCCTCAAGGAAAACTTTCTCTGTGTTGCTTCCCCAAGATGCAGCCTTCACAAAGACTGTCTGGTTTCTCTATCAATGGTAATCCTCTTACCATTCATTTTCTACTCAACAAATTAAGACCTCAAAATTGAGATGTTCAAATCTCAAGTGCCACAACCAATTTTCATCCTTTGGCATGCTTTGGTAAGCCTCTTGGGTAACTGCTGCAATAACTTCTTTGTTTTTCAAATCTGCTCTAATTCTAAGAGGGAACATTCTGTTCTTTGTCATCTTCACTTCAGCAATGCATCGTTTACTGGGTGACCTATCCATGATGGTGCATACATCATTCACAAAATAAACATTGTAACCCGTATGAACAAGCTGTCCAATACTCAAGAGGTTACATCTCATTCCAGGGACATAGCAGAAATCTGCTATGGTTTTCTTTTCACCCTTCTTTGTAAATATTTTGACTTCTCCTTTTCCCATAACAGAAATTTTGCTATCAGTCCCAAGTGTGACTTCTGATTTCACATTTTGATCTAAAACAGAAAACAAAGCTATGTTTCCTGTCATATGGTTGCTACAACCTGAGTCTAAAAACCATATGTCTTCACTATTTGTTTCAGCCATGTTACAAGCTAACAACACATTATCTTGACTGATGTTTTCTCTAGTGACATTGGCATTTGGTCTATTACTCATATCATGCTGCTTCTTCCTACAATCATTGACATAATGCCCATATTTTTTGCAATAATAACATTGGACATTGGATTTATCATACCATTGTCTTTGAGCATGATGTTGTCGACTTTGTTGGCTGCTGCCTTAGCCTTGGTTCTGATTTGGATTGCTGCCTGTTCCTTGAGCATTTGCTGGACTGTTCCTTTCACCTCTGTTTTGGCTTCTGCCTCTTCCTCTTTTTGTTTCCTCTCCTTGACCTCTTCCTCTTCCAAAGGAAATCTGGGTTTCTTGAAGGCTTCATCTAGAGATGAGTTTTTCATTTCTACTCACCTCTGCTCATGTGTTATCAATGATGCATGAAGTTCATCAACTGAAAAGTTTGAGAGATCCTTTGTCTCTTCTATGGTGGTGACAATCACATCAAACTTTGAGGGTAGGACCCTCAAAAGTTTCTCCACAATCATCATTTCTTCAAGAACTTCTCCATGAGTCCTCATTTGTGTGACCAAACCAATTACATGTATGAAGAATGAGTCAATATTGTCTGACTCTTTCATGTTCAGATTCTCAAAATCTCTCCTCAGCAACTGTAGTTTTGCTGTCTTCACTTTCTCCATGCCTTGATAGGGTGTCTTGAGGGTTTGCCATGCTTCTTTGGATGTCTTAGCTGCTGTTATCCTTGGAAACATACTCTGGTCCACTGCTTGATACAAAAATACACGGGTTTTTGAATCCTTTTTCCTATTGCTCTTCAGCAGATCTTTCTCTGTCTGAGTTAACCTATTAAACTCATTTTCATCTGTTGGTTCTTCAAAACCATCTTCAACTAATTCCCATAAATCTTCACAGGCAAACAAGACTCTCATGGTTATTGCCCAATAGTCATAGCTTTTCCCATTGAATTGTGGGAATTGAGGATTAAACATACCCATGCTGGTGTTGGTCCTGGCCATTCTAGCCCTCTTTAACTATGATTCAAATAACTGACTGTGTTTTCTTTTTTTAAGAATACTCACTGTTTCTTCAGCAGTAACACAAGAAACTAATTTGAGAAATACCTGGATCCTCTTCACTGAGTCTTCACTTTGCTCGAGAAGATTTACTGCTGCAACAAAAAACTCCTCCCTTCAGCTTCTTTGACACCTTCAAACTGGATCAAGCTCTGATACCACTGTTGGGATTTTTCTGGTAAAATCTCAAAAACAAACAAATAAACTGCACACAGAAACAATGCTTTGTTTTTCTCTCCAGGATCTTAGCACAAGGAAGCTTGAAAAATTTATGAGAACAGAGTATTACACACCCATAAAAAGCTTTGTATTCATTAAAAATAAAATTCCTGATACAAGATTCATCCTCTTTCACTTAGAGGGATTCACCAAAACATTTTAACAAAATTACTCTGTCTCCTTTGAAATTTTATACCACTGTGTGTAAAAATTCTTTTACATTCACTGCTGTGTGAAAACAAAAATTACATGGATTTACTGTAATAAAAGAAATTTCTTACATATGCTTTGCTGCAAATATTTTTACCTCGCACTGCTATGCATTTTTCATTCCATTACATAAGTCCACTTTTACATTTACCCTCGCACTGCTATGCATTTTTCATTCCATTACATAAGTCCACTTTTACATTCACACTTCTGTGTGTTTTTCATTTTTCAGTCCATTACATAAGTCCATTTTTACATTCACACTGTTGTGTGTGTTTTTCACGTGCACATTGCTTCCCCTATTTTTCTATATTCACTACTTAGCACTGTTTGTGCGTTTCATTTCACAATACAATTGATCAAAAAAAAATTACAATGTGTTTTACTTGTTAAGTAAAACAAAAAATTACACCCGTGAATTTAAAACAATATAATTAAAAACTATATGTTATGCCCATACCTATTTTAAATTTGTCATACCTTTGTAGGAAATAAAAACATTAAAATTAAAAATTTTTACCAAAATTTTACAAACACATTTAAATTGCCTTTATGTTTCGGTCAACACAAAATTTTGAAGGCACGTCAAATTCATTCGCTAGCAGCTTGATTGCAATCGATGGTGGATAATGATGAACTCAATCGGACAATGATGAACTCAATCGGAAGATTCAAAACAATATCGGGAGACCCTTTCTTACCAAACTTTACGTCCCAATGAAAAACTGTTTTGGTGAAAGTACAATTGGACGCGTAGCAAAATTTTATTGCATCGGGTGCATTTGTATGAAAACCACCTTCACAACAAACGCTGTCCGATGAGCGTTAATGGTTTTCGGGAATGTTTTTAAAATCGCCGTTTTAATGCTGCTGCACTACAAGTTAAAATTAATATTTCAACCTATCAAAGCATCAGATGGCTTTTGGTTTGATTTGGTATAACTATTACCATTCATGAACTTGTTTGCCGACCCAACTCCAACAAGTTTAGCAGTAGCACACGTGGATGCATCAATGAAACAATCCATTTCATCTCCATTTTTTCTTCTAATTTCTGTGCCCATCTTTGCTTTCGCAGAAACCATAGTATCCATTATACAGGAGTGAGAATTAGGGAAGGATCTCCGACAGTTTTTTTTTTGAACAAAGAATGCTGAGCAATGCAGGCACTCTTCCCCGACTCTCTACACTCAGAAATAGGGAGCGAGGTGGGTAATATTTATAATCCCAATCGCAAAATATCCGCTGCACGTTTAACATTATTTTCCATTGCAATTTCGGATGTTTGAATCAGACGACATTTCCTGGCCGCCGCTTACGAACATGTGCGCGGTAGTGGTGTTGACGGAAATTGGCGGGCGCTAGTTTGCAGTAATCCACGCCACGCAGACGATTATGGAAATGAGGCGGGTCAAGCATGAGATTTTTTATTAATGGGTCATAAATGTCATGCGGCCTCGCCCATAAAAGTTAATATTAGATTAACTTTTTAAATATACTTTAACGGTGGATATTTATATAATTTTGATCTTATTATTTTTGGATGTTTATATATTCAATTATAAGTATTTTAATCTTAACTATAATATATTAATATATGTAAATATTATTAAATAATTTATTAATCAAGTAAATTAACTTTTTAAATCTGACCTTTTTCTTAATGACCTACTATTATATTTATCTATATATATAATAACCATTTAAATAAAATTATGATTTATTTATAATAAAACTAACTAATCTAATTTAATTTTAACTATTTTATACACCCACATTTCTATTTTAGTTTACTATTTATTTATATAATATATATATAAAGAATTTAAATAAAAATTATTATATATAGATAACAATTTAAATTAAAGTTATTGTTATTTATAATGAAACTAACCATTTTAATTTTACTATTATATATATTATATAATAATATATGAATTATTTATAATAAACTAACTATTCTATTTAGAAAAAGTAAATAATATTAACATAAATAGTAATTAATAATAAATAATAAATAATTTGACTAACTTTTTAACTATTATTAAACAAGTTTGTTATTTATATAATTTTAATTATATATATATAATTAATTTATAAATAAAAAATGAGTTTTTAAATAATGGAAACTAACCATTACCTAATTTATCTTAGTTCTATAAATATAATAACTAATAATAATAATAATAATAATGGTAAAAGTAATAATAATATTAATTAATTTATAGAAATTTGACCTGGGCCTCAAGTCAAAAATTAGCCGTTTTCTTGTTAGCCGTTGGAATCTCTGCTCAGACTATTTAACTTGCTCAACGGGATCTGTTTCTTCAACTTGTCCTGACGATGAACCACAATAGTTGGTTCGAAACGCGCTGACAAAAGATTATTCATGTGATTTCGCCGAAAATTCTCTAAACAAGTTATAGTTGTTAAACTTCAGAATTTTAGGTGTTCTAGACATTTTTGATAGCGCTGAATCTATCCACCATCAAAAACACGATTCAAACACTGTTTCTACAGTATTTTTTAAAATTTTTTGCTAACATTCCAGCCACTTTTGGCAGTGTGGGCAATTCCTCCACGTTTTCATACAGTGAATGTGGCGTGAATGGTGGAAGGAGTAACTACTATTTTGAAGCATTTTTCGGGTAGGCTTGGAATTTGGATTTCTTTTTAGTGGTCATCTTAATTTTTTTTTTTTTAGGTTTTGGATTCTGATGTTCCTTGTGGGGGAACAAACTTTATGTTTAAATTTTTGCCCTTCATAAATGATGTTGTTACAATAAATCAACTTTTCACCAATAAAAAATTGAATAAAAAATTACTTTTAAATAACACAATTATATTAAAGTTTTCCCATATTCACTATAAAGCATAAAACAAAATGACCATAATAGACAAATGACTTATAAAATCTTGAATCTTGATTTGAAATTGCATGGAACACTCATAATAAAATATTTGGACCTTGAAATGAAATGTCCTTGCCGTGAACATGGCATAGCATTTGTATGCATGAGATATAACTAAGGATATCTTATGGGACATATAAGATGACAAACATAGTAAAACTATTGAAAGTTATCAATAAAACCTAGGCAGGAGATTAATTAAGGGATATACTGTAATGTTAACAAGATTGAATGTGTAGTATTTGAAAGACTAAAATTATAATAAATGGACATCGTAAATCTCTTAACATCATGTTATATGATTTCCTCCATTATTACATTCTTAGAGAGCAAACACTTATAAGTATTAAATGTGGCAAAAGCATGCAACAAATCCTTCCTTCTATTTATCACCAAAATGTAGTGAAATCAATATTTATAGACAAAAAAACCAACTTGTATTAAAGTGAAATTGAATAAAATTATAAGAAACTCACTCTAAAAGGGCTCCATATCATATCTAACTAGTTTATTTTTTAGACAAAAGATTTTTATTGAAAATTCAAAATAATTTTCACCTTGTTGTATTATTTAGAGATTATACACTTTAATCTAACTTGTAGACGTATCAACTAAAAAATAAATACTTTTAAATTATAATAGTTTTACAACTACAATTGAGGAAGTTTCAACAAAAAAAAGTTGAACATTTGAAACATGTTTATTTTGCTTATTGAAAGTAATACTTTTAAATTATAATAGTTTTACAACTACAATTGTGGAAGTTTCAACAAAAAAAAGTTGAACATTTGAAACATGTTTATTTTGCTTATTGAAAGTATATAATCAGTCATAGGTAGAGTACTTGATGGTTATCCATTGCATATCTTTAAAGTGTCATTTAAAAACAACTATTTATATTATACCACTAGAATGTTTCGATTCCCAATACGACTAAGTTCCATGCAAATTAGGAGATAATTTCTGACATTATCTAATATAAGGTTTGATATAAAATAGAAATATATGACACCCTAAAAGGACACAATAACATACCACCAACTTCCTGATTTTAGATCCATCTAATAAGAGAAACTCATTTGACAACAAATTATTAGTGGATACATATACATACTATTGCAAATGATGGCTTACTCCAAAATCCAGTTACACCAAACTGATTTCACAACATACAAGTTTCAAAATTCCATTGGTCTCAAGTTCTCTAGAAGCTATGCATTACATCCAAAGAAAGAGGGGGATTGGATATCTATGCAAAAGAATTTCCTCATATTTAAGTGCGTCTTTAGAAGCAAAAAGAGAAAGATATTATGTCATAGTAGCAAAATTCTCCAATCTAAATGTGTCATATATTTTATTGCATTGTTAAAAAGGTTGATAAGATGTGGGGCATCTACCTATATGAGATGCAAATGGACAAAAAAACATAATGAGCGTCTCATTCTCCAATATGTAGTGTAGTGAGGCCTTCACTACTATAGAACTTTATTCTTTTAAAATTAATTTGACATAAAATTGTAATACTCTGAGCTTAATTATAGTGATCATGTTGGACTTCAAATTTGTTTTTTCATAAAAATGTTTATGCTTTGGATTCTTTATATTTTTAATCATTATTTATGTTTAATAGGTTTGGGATTAAAATAAATATATACCTTTTAAAATGATGGCAAAATAAGATTTGAAAGGTTTTTTATACTCTTGTTTGCACCTAAACAAAGCATGGTGCGCTCTACAATATACTCAAATATGGATTAAGCATAATGTGACTAAGTTATATTATGTAATATTAATAAACTTAAAAAAATATAAATTGAGTTTAGATTAAAACAAATATATCAAAATAAGAAATAATTATTGTTTTTATAATTGAATTATCTTCCTTTCAAATATTATAATAGGATAATTTTTATATTTGATCTCTCTGGCCACTTGGTAGATCCCAATTTAAGTTGGATCTAACTTGGTTTAATTATTGATTATAATTAGTTATTAACTTTATTTTTTTTATTTCTAATTTAATTTAATTATTTGTTTTGTTTTATTTTGACTAAACAAAATGTTATAAAGGAAATTATAACATCTCTACCATGTTAGGGAGTGTTTTACTCACAAGTATTTTAGAAAAGAAGGAAATCTTCATTTTCTATATATATATATGGTCTCTAAAGGGTAAATTGATTTATAGTTGCATGAATAGCAAAATTGAAATAGTTATAACTCACTAAATATTCAAACTGAGTATGTAGCTAATTATAAGACAGAATGCAGGTAAATAATGTTTTTTTGTTTTTACAGAAACAATTAGTTTGATATATTGATTCTCGGCAGAAATGCCTCATTTCAAGTTACATAGAAATAGGCAGAGCTCAGATTTCTCCTCGGATAGGAACCAAATGGCTTCCCCCCTAGTGAGCCTAGGAATTCTGAAAACTATATTATGAGATATCTTCTCTATGTTTCCTGATTTACAAATACAAACAAACTCCTCCAATAACATATAGTAAAACATTTTAAGCAAACAGTTAAGGGATGGGATCCCAGCCTTCGTCTTCGTCTCTTAGAAGGGCTCCGGGAGGGAGGAGAACCGCTTTGTTGGCTTCAGCATCAGCTTCTTTATTGTTATCTCTCTTTACATGAAAAAATTCCAGACTCTAAAAGGAATTTGGCGAGCGCTAGTTTGCAGTAATCCACGCCACACAGACAATTATGGAAATGAGTCGGGTCAAGCATGAGATTTTTTATTGTTGTGTCATAAATGTCATGCGGCCTCGCCCATATCGCATCCTGTCTTGGAAGGACATCGAATCGCAATGGATACTTATTTTGTTGTTTTATAAGATGTTGAAGTTTCTGCACAACTGGGGATTGTTACATGGTTGGATTTTTCTATATGTGAAGACAAAATAATTCAGTGATATTTCGTTGAGAGTTTGTCGGCGCGGTACTCGGCGGAAAAGTGCATAGGCTTAACAATCGTGTAGTTTAACGAGGCCGAGGAGTTGCCCAGAATGTTATAGAAATTCCGGTCATGTTTAGAGAATTCCGGTGAGGATTTTTGTAAATCCAAGTTATAGTTGTTAAACTTCAGAATTTTAGGTGTTCTAGACATTTTTTATTGTGCTGAATCTATTTCCACCATCAAAAACACGATTCAAACACTGTCTCTAAAATATTTTTTGAAATTTTTTTGCCCGCATTCTAGCCACTTTTGTTCGTTCGGGCAATTCCTCCGTGTTTTCATACAGTGAACGTGGAGTGAATGGTGGAAGGAGTAACTACTATTTTGAAGCATTTTTCGGGTAGGGTTGGAATTTGGATTTCTTTTTAGTGGCCATCTTAATTTTGTTTTTTAGGTTTTGGATTCTGATGTTCCTTGTCGGGGAACAAACTTTATGTTTAAATTTTTGCCCTTCATAAATGATGTTCTTACAATAAATCAACTTTTCACCAATAAAAAATTGAATAAAAAATTACTTTTAAATAACACAATTATATTAAAGTTTTCCCATATTGACTATAAAGCATAAAACAAAATGACCATAATAGACAAATGAATTATAAAATCTTGAATCTTGATTTGAAATTGCATGGAACACTCACAATAAAATATTTGGACCTTGAAATGAAATGTCCTTGCCGTGAACATGGCATAGCATTTGTATGCATGACATATAACTAAGGATATCTTATGGGACATATAAGATGACGAACATAGTAAAACTATTGAATATTATCAATAAAACCTAGGCATGAGATTAATTAAGGGATATACCGTAATGTTAACCAGATTGAATGCGTAGTATTTGAAAGACTAAAATTATAATAAATGGACATCGTAAATCTCTTAACATCATGTTATATGATTTCCTCCATTATTACATTCTTAGAGAGCAAACACTTATAAGTATTAAATGTGGCAAAAGCATGCAACAAATCCTTCCTTCTATTTATCACCAAAATGTAGTGAAATCAATATATATAAACAAAAAAACCAACTTGTATTAAAATGACATTGAATAAAATTATAACAAACTCACTCTAAAAGGGCTCCATATCGTATCTAACTAGTTTATTTTTTAGACAAAAGATTTTTATTGAAAATTCAAAATAATTTTCACCTTGGTGTATTATTTAGAGATTATACACTTTAATCTAACTTGTAGACATATCAACTAAAAAATAAATACTTTTAAATTATAATAGTTTTACAACTACAGTTGTGGAAGTTTCAACAAAAAATGTTGAACATTTGAAACATGTTTATTTTGCTTATTGAAAGTATATAATCAGTCATAGGTAAAGTACTTGATGGTTATCCATCGCATATCTTTAAACTGTCATTTAAAAACAACAATTTATATTATACCACTAGAATGTTTCGATTCCCAATAAGACTAAGTTCCATGCAAATTAGGAGATAATTTCTGACATTATCTAATATAAGGTTTGATATAAAATAGAAATATATGACACCCTAAAAGGACACAATAACATACCACCAACTTCCTATTTTTAGATCCATCTAACAAGAGAAACTCATTTGACAACAAATTATTAGTTGATACATATACATACTATTGCAAATGATGGCTTACTCCAAAATCCAGTTACACCAAATTGATTTCACAACATACAAGTTTCAAAATTCCATTGGTCTCAAGTTCTCTAGAAGCTATGCATTATATCCAAAGAAAGAGGGGGATTGGATATCTATGCAAAAGAATTTCCTCATATTTAAGTGCATCTTGAGAAGCACAAAGAGAAAGATATTATGTCATAGTAGCAAAATTCTCCAATCTAAATGTGTCATATATTTTATTGCATTGTTAAAAAGGTTGATAAGATGTGGGGCATCTACCTATATGAGATGCAAATGGACAAAAAAACATAATGAGCGTCTCATTCTCCAATATGTAGTGTAGTGAGGCCTTCACTACTATAGAACTTTATTCTTTTAAAATTAATTTGACATAAAATTGTAATACTCTGACCTTAATTATAGTGATCATGTTGGACTTCAAATTTGTCTTTTCATAAAAATGTTTATGCTTTGGATTCTCTATATTTTTAATCATTATTTATGTTTAATAGGTTTGGGATTAAAATAAATATATACCTTTTAAAATGATGGCGAAATAAGATTTGAAAGGTTTTTTATACTCTTGTTTGCACCTAAACAAAGCATGGTGCGCTCTACAATATACTCAAATATGGATTAAGCATAATGTGACTAAGTTATATTATGTAATATTAATAAACTTTAAAAAATATAAATTGAGTTTAGATCAAAACAAATATATCAAAATAATAAATAATTATTGTTTTTATAATTGAATTATCTTCCTTTCAAATATTATAATAGGATAATTTTTATATTTGATCTCTCTGGCCACTTGGTAGATCCCAATTTAAGTTGGATCTAACTTGGTTTAATTATTGATTATAATTAGTTATTAACTTTATTTTTTTATTTCTAATTTAATTTAATTATTTGTTTTGTTTTATTTTGACTAAACAAAATGTTATAAAGGAAATTATAACATCTCTACCATGTTAGGGAGTGTTTTACTCACAAGTATTTTAGAAAAGAAGGAAATCTTCATTTTCTATATATATATATGGTCTCTAAAGGGTAAATTGATTTATAGTTGCATGAATAGCAAAATTGAAATAGTTATAACTCACTAAATATTCAAACTGAGTATGTAGCTAATTATAAGACAGAATGCAAGTAAACAATGTTTTTTTTTTTTACAGAAACGGTTAGTTTGATATATTGATTCTCGGCAGAAATGCCTCATTTCAGGTTACATAGAAATAGGCAGAGCTCAGATTTCTCCTCGGACAGGAACCAAATGGGTTCCCCCCTAGTGAGCCTGCGAATTTTGAAAACTATATTATGAGAGATCTTCTCTATGTTTCCTGATTTACAGATACAAACAAATTGCTCCAATAAAAGATATTAAAACATTTTAAACAAACAGTTAAGGGATGGGATCCCAACCTTCGTCTTCATCTCTTAGAAGGGCTCCGGGAGGGAGGAGAACCGCTTTGTTGGCTTCAGCATCAGCTTCCTTATTGTTGTCTCTCTTTACATGAAAAAATTCCAGACCATGAAAGGAATTTATCAGGGATCTAATTCTGCTCATCAATCTTGATAACCTTAAATCTGAAGGAGAAGATTTGTCCACAATGGCCTTTATAATAGACTGGGAGTCCCCAAATACGATTGCCACTTTGATACCCAGAGAAATGAGCTGCTTGAGACCCCGGAGAAGAGCCAGAGCTTCGGCTTGAATGTTGGTATTGAAGCCCACTCCCCAGGCGTATCTAAATTCCGTTCTACCCTCTACACTTTTGACTACTCCACCTTCACCGGATATACCAGGATTACCCTCTGTTGCCCCGTAAAAAAAAGAGGGCATTTCTTGCCTTCTTGATGCAAAACTCGGAGAATTCTATAGCCTCAAGGCGAATTTGCCATTTTTTTTTAGGAGAGGGATGCCTGGCAATATCAGTGAAATGGAGATCAAGAGAAGCGCCCCATACAACTTCTTGTCCGCTTAGATTTGCCCCATCAAGCTGATCTCCCAGACAGTCTTTTAGGTGGCTTTTGATTTTTACCCAGATAATCTTGAGATCACTCTTCTTGTCTCTGAATATCCTTTGATTTCTTTCCAACCAATATGCCAGCATATTAATTTGGGAAGGGCGAGCCAGGCTTCTTTGATGTGAGCCTTCCGAGGAGTGCCACCCGAGTACCTTAACTTCTAGTTGGAAAACAAATCAGAGCGGCGATTAGGGAGGGCGAAGTCTACACTCCATGGGCTTAAGGCTTCTTTCCATAGTTCGGTAGCAAACTTACAACAGAGCATTAGATGGGAGGCGTTTTCTTCATCGTCCCCACATAGTGAGCAACGGGATGGCCCCATGTACCCTCTTTTCCGAAGCCTTTCGTCGGTCAAGATTCTCTGGTGACAAAGGAGCCAGCAGAATGAGTCTATTTTCAGGATTGTTTTCTGAGACCAAATTCCTTGGCAGGGCTTCGGATCAGAAGGAACGTAGGTTGCAGAGAGATTTGTTTATAACCTTGCGCGACTCAGTAGCGCCCCATCCCCGAGAGTCAGATTTCCTATTGTTCATTGGAGCTTTGCCTGTTAAGAGGGATAGGATGTTGGCGTAGTCTCTGGATAGGTTCTGGGGCACCTCAAGTTTTACCCAACTTTACCAATCGTCGTTCTCCCAGTGTGATATGTCCCACATAGTTTTAGGACCTGCTCTGTCCATCCATAGTTTTAAGACCTTCTCTCTCCATCCAATCTCTCATCCTCATTATGCCCGAGTGATGATTTTAATATCACTCCATCCCCCTTTGGTGCAACTACACTTGAGGCGAAGGAGTTTGGTAAGGCTTCAAAATAGCAATGCCCAGTTCTTCATTATAAATTGGTTGAAGATAAGGAGGAGGGCTCATCATGAGCTCCTCCACCTCCTTCCACAACTGATCAAAATCCTCATCCCAAGCAGTTGACCCCTCACCGCCATTGCCCTTGGAGGTGTTGATAAGATTTTGGACGTAATCAATGCCAAAGAATCAGTTCAAGTATATGAAGGAGGCAATCTAAGCAACAATGTATAACATCTCCCCAAGACTCATCACATGAGGAAGAGGCATCAAAGTTGTCATCTTCTCCCTCCATCTCCTCAAGAGAAAATAGGAGGGCGTGAAAAACATGACAAAGAACATCTTGTTCGTCATTCCCATGGGCAGTAACAAAGCATCAGATGGATTTTTGTTTGATTTGGTATAACTATTACCATTCATGAACTTCTTTAAAGGCCCAACTCCAACAAGTTTAGCAGTAGCATAAGTCGATCCATCAATGGAACAATCCATTTCATCTACAATTTTTTTTCTAATTTATGTGCCCATCTTTTCTTTCACCAAAACCATAGTATCCATCATACTGAAGTAAAAATTGTCAGTCGAGTTATTCAAACACTCCCATTCAAGCTCTAAAATGTCTTGCACTCTGTGCAAATGTCACGCGTAGACCACAGGCGAGAAATTTAATAGGAAAACATAGCTCGATCGAGCCCTAATGCATGGGCATTAAATAAATACAACACAGACATTATTAGATGCATGGGCATTGAAGGCCCCCATGGTAACAACGAGTGCATATCGAGTTAAGTTCTTAAGCATGTTTAGTTCTAACAAAGATGGAACTGTGGTCTTGCGGACCTTGCTAACAACTACCTTGGTAATGATAACCTCACACACTACAAATTTCCCATGCCTTTCATCCAATTCACAATTGTGGATTTCGTGCGTGCACATAAATTGCACAGAAATTACCTAGTGATTGGAAAAAACAAATTGCATTAAACAAAAATAATTTAAACAAAACAATGGCAAAAAGGAAATAACAAAAAGTGTAGTGAATTAAGAGTCCACAGAACTAATAGAAAGCGGGATGACCCAAAACCCAAATTTCAATCAAAATCATTGAGACTTGCATGGCCTAGAGAGACTCGCCAGAAACATTGATAACATCCATATTAGGAAACTCCTTCTAAAGGAAATCTAAAACATTTTTCATGCCCTTGGACACCATATTCATCCCCATGGAACCTCCATTGGAAAAACAAAACCTCATGTACATATTCATTCCTGCAATTGCGCACTTGATTCCTTGAGCCTAGAAAACCTCATGGTGTTGTTATTTTATGCATAAGAACATCAAATTAACAAGAAAGAGTCAGTTTATATTACTTACAAAATGGTTACTTGCTCATATACAACAATATGGTTCTCTTGAATAATTGATAGATTGAGCATATATAACATTAAGGGATTTTGAATCGATAAAACTGCTAGAGTGTGTACGCATGTTATCCAAAAGAAAAATAAATAAATTTAATCACCATACCTATTGAAGATGAGAGACAATATTTTGTAGTTATTGGGATGTTCCAAGTAAAACTTGAGTTGTGCAACTCTCCTAGTTGTGAGGAATTGAATGACAGGAGCCCTAGTCATGCCATTTCTAAGAAGAACACTTGTACCACCCCCAAACAAATGAATGACCTTACAACCTTTGTTGGTGTTGTCCATCAAGTAGCCCTCGGTAGTGACCATGGGAACCATGTTTTCAAAGCCAACAAGCAGAAGAGTTTGTGCAACAACCACATGAATCTGTACATACCCAATAGGTAGTTTGCAACATTGGCCAAGGATGGATCCATGATCAAATCCATCCAAGGAAAACCCATCTAGACATTTCTCATTTTCCATCCCCAAAGCCCTTCTTCTCACTGAAGAAGCTCTCCTACAATCTCCCCTAAGAGTCGATTCCAGGGAATAAGAAGGCACTTTTCCACAACTCACAATAGCTTTAATATCTCCATCCTCGTTATCACCGAGGGATGATGTTAATATCACTCCATCCCCCTTTGGTTGTTGTTGCACTTGAGGAAGAGGAGGCTGGTAAGGCATCACAACATCAATGCCCAGTTCTTCGTTGGAAATTGGTTGCAAACAGGGAATAGGGCTCATGATCTCCTCCACCTCCTCCTTCCTCACCTCATCAAACTCCTCATCCAAAGTAGTTGAACCCTCACCGTCATTGGTCATGTAGGCGATGATAAAATTCTGGACATAATCAATGCCAAAAAAACGTGATTAAGTATATGAAGGGGGCAAGTTGAGCGACAATGGACAACATCTCCCCAAGACTCATGGCATGAAGAAGATGCGTCGAAGATTTCCTCTTCTCCCTCCATCTCCTCATGAGAAAATAGGACGCACTGAAAAACATGATAAATAACACCTTGTTCATCATTCCCATGGGCAGTAGCAAAACATCATATGGCTTTGGGTTTGATTTGGTATAAATATTACTATTCATAAACTTGTTTACCAGACCAACTCCAACAAGTTTAGCAGTAGCACATGTTTGCTTTCGTTGAAACCATAGTATCTATTACACTTAAGTGAGAAATGGGGAAGAAGTAGCAACATAACTTTTTTGTTTTGAACAAAGAAAGATGATCAATATATGCACTCTTCCCCGACTCTCTAGACTCAGAAATAGGAGCGAGGTGGGAAATATTTATAATCCAATCCCATATTTAATTATTAGTAGATATATCAATAAATTATCATAATATAATTTTTTTCACTTGACTTATCAAAGTTAGGTCCTATATTTGTACACATTGGTCAATTGATTGATTCTCCTCTTAATCTATTAAGTTGTTCTCCTCTTAGTTGTTCCAACCTACAAGGATAAACATTTTGTATAGTTCAATGTTTTGTGTGGATTTCATGGTTTTCTGTGACATTTTGTGCATGAGTTTATGCTATATAGGTTGTCTTGGAAAAAGAAACCTATAGGAACAGTGATAGTACATGACTTAAACAAATGTCAGTTAGTATGGAAAACTGAAATAAATATTCTTACACTTCAATGAGTATGAACAAAGATCAATCACTATGAAAAATTGAAATAAATTTTGTGATAAATAACCTATTTATACTATGCAAAAACTAAAATAAATAACCTGAGTATAATGTGCACTCTCTCTGCTGCCATGTTTCTAGGGCTGATGAATAGTTTCAATGTTTAAAATGCAAATTCAGCAAAGGTTGAAGTTATTTTATAATTATTTGTTATTGAATTTGATTAATAACAAGAATCAATATGGATTGTGATCTCTCAAATTTGAATACGTGTTTTGGATTGATTTGGATGTGATCCAATAACTAGGATTTTTTTTATGATTGACCCTTGTGCTTTTATGTGTTTAATGGAGAATTTAATGGGTTGGGTGTCATATTGGATTTAATGCGTTGGGTGTAATTTATTAAACTTAGTGGGTTAAATTTTAAAATAACCTAAGAATTATGGATAACATCCATCAACTTTGTATACTTATAAGTATGAATGTGCATTGAGATATTGAGCTCCAATGCAGTTCACTGGAGGTTGAAGTGATGGGTACCTTACACTAATAGATTAGACTATTTTGGGATAATTTATAGTTTTATTTGTTTTGTACTTGGGACAAGATGTTTTGTATTATTAATATTAAAAAAGCTATTTATGGATAACTGTAGGTTCCATCAACATATAGATAAATTTTGGACATAATTTAAAATATATTTAAACTTGATGTTATTTATTTTTGTTTAAATATTAGTAATATATGTGTCAAATTCAGGTGACTTGGTAGGACCAATACTATGATAACTATTAGTCCCTTCAGAACAATAAACATGTCTCCCATAATTAGTAAAACGATAAATAAAAAATTGTCATTTTACAAATTGAACCATGAAAGCAATTATGGAGAATGAGATTTTCAATCAATAGGTTGTATATTTTGTGTCCAGATCTCAGTGCCCCCTTACCTTATACTTCCTAGGGTTTTCTCATGACATATAATGTGATTCAATTAAATTGTAAACTTTTTTTCAGAAGAAAAAGTTGTATGTTTATATTAAGGCAATATAATGGTCAAATGATTACAGAAAACCTTGTGCATCATAGGAGCCGATCATGAAGTATTCTGTGGGCATATAGTGTCAAAACATATATGGAAAAGAGAATATAGTCCTGGAGAAGACAGACATATGTGAAAAAACATAAAGACCACCGTGTAGGATAGCAGAAAGCCGTCCGTTGTAGGGAGGCATGAACCACATTGAAACTATGTCCTGTATCTTGAGTTGTTTTCATACAGAGAGCATATGCTGGGCAGGACGGAGTTGAGTGGGGCATTGAAAGATTCGAAGATCCTGTGATTACGCCAGCGCCATATATACCAGATTGTGATAATGTAGAGTGGACGGCGATTTTCAGATTGGGAAGACCACCAGAGGAAGGTAGCCTGCACACTGTCAAATACAACATGTGAAAATTTGTAAAAATGTGCAAGTTCGTACCAGATGTCCTGTGTAGGGCCGCAACAAAAGAAAATGTGGAAATTTGTCTCTTCTTCAAACTCGCAGATGGAGCATCTGCTGGGGCCGTGCCATGACCGTTTTCTGAGGTTGTCCCACGTTAGGTTCTTGTTGTTGAAGAGAAGCCATGCGAAATAGATCATCCTTGGCAGGCATCCAGATTTCCAAAAGACCGTGGGGAAGATTGTTGCAGAAGCCGGGACCAGCGTAGAGATGAGTTCCGTGTATATGTCTTTGACGCTGATGGGGGCCGTGGAGGTGGTAGAGAACTAGTGAAGGTGGTCGGAGGAGCCGCTGCGTAAGATTCCCGATGCTTGTAATGACGAGCATATTTGTGACCAAACAAGGGAGAGAGGGGCCGGGAGGCCGATCTGATCCGCAGTCTTCCAAGTGGGGGAGGGGCCCACCCAATCTAGTATGACTTTGTCCCAAGTAAAAATGCTCAGATGGTGCATGGCATTGATGACGTATTTAGGAAGGAAGATGCTTTGTTTACAGGCGATCTGATCGATGCCAATGAGCACATGAGATCCGGTGTGGAGATGCCATCGGAGCTTGGAAAGGAAGTATTTTTCATTGGATTTTAGGCTGTGCTAGATGGCTGAGCCTCTGTGAATGCCAATGGTGCCCCCGCGAAACCAGAATTCCAGTCCACGGCCCCTCATATATTTTTGTTGGATAATAATACTCCATGGCCCGGTGCCAAAAATGCCTCTATGGAGGGTTTTCTAGGTAAGAGACCTGCCAAAAATGCATAGGTCTTTCAGACCCCATCCGGCCAGCTGTTTTGGCGCGGTGATCCTCTGCATTCTTGTCAAGTGGATCTTAGACCGTTGTTTGCTGCCACCCCAGATAAAATTTGCAGTGATAGAGGTCAATTGTTTGATGATTCTGATCGGGAGATGAAAAAGGTGTGCCCAGTACGCCGCCATCTGAAGCAGGACGGCTTGGGAGAGAGTGACCCTTCCCGCCAGAGAGAGATATCGGAATTCCCAGGAAGCTATGCGATTATAAAATCTCTCAGTCAGCCAAATCCAGTCAAGCTTGGAGTAACTGGTGGGCTTGAGGTGGAATCCTAGGTATTTGAGACCCTGGGAGAGAGGGGCCGAATCAATGTCGAATAGCTAGGAGATCCATGTCACCGTGTCCAGGCCCTCATCGTTATGTTATAATATAGACTTTGTTTTGTTGATGAAGAGCCCAGTGGCTTTGTTGAAACGGTCCAGAATATCCATGAAGCAGGTCCATGATGGTCGACAGAGCATAGCGGACAGGAGAACGTCGTCGACAAAAAGATTGTGTGAGATGTACACCTGTCTGCATATTTTAACCGCCTTAATTTTCCCCTCGGCCACAACCTTGTTGATGTGAAGGCTCAGAGTGTTCATCACGAGGATGAACAGAAGAGGTGACAGCGGGCAGCCCTGTCGCAATCCTCTTTGTGCCTGGAAGTAGTGTGAAGGGAGGTCGTTGACAATAACATCATAATTGATGTTTGTAAAGCATGCCAATATCCATCTGATGTTGTGTGGTCGCAGTCCAATCTTGGCCAGCAAGCACTCCACAAAACCCCAGTCAATGCAATCGAAGGCCTTATGAAGGTCGATTTTCATGATTGCCGCAGCCTGTTGACGGGCATGGAGAGAGAAGAGGTATTCCTAGGTGTTGGCCACTGCATCGAGGATGTTCCGGCCATGAAGGAAAGCATATTGGTCTTAAGACAAGGAGGAGGCCAGATATCCTTTGATTCGTTCAACAATGTTCTTAGTGATCATCTTGAAGGAAATGTTGCACAGGGAAATTGGACGATAGTCCTTAAAAATTTCTGGATCTGCGTTCTTTTGGATAAGAGCAATTAGTGTCGAGGAGGTGTGCGGATGAATGGAGCCGGTAGATCTGGAAGCCTCGACCATGGAGAGGATATCCATCTTGAAGATATCGAAGAAATGGATAAAAAATTCAATGGTCCAGCCATCGGGTCCTGGGCACTTGTCCTTTTGGAAAGACTTCATTATTCGAAGAAGCTCCTCTTCGGTGACAGATTTGTATAGAGCCTCATTTGCCTGTTCGTCGAACATAAGGGGGGCCAGTTCAATGCCCCATAAGAGGTCCTGAAAGAGAGCATTTGGTCTCCGTGAGAATAGTTGCTTGAAATAGGAGACAGCTTCCCTGGAATTTTCGAGTTGGGAGACAAGGGTGTCTCCATTGGCATTCTTGATCTTCCAGATGGCATTCTTGCTCCATCGCGAGTTGGCGTACTTGTGAAAAAATTTTGTATTTTTATCTCCCTCGCGCAGCCATGTTGCCCTGCTTTTAAGCTGCCAAGTGGCCTCCATCTTCTTGAGTATATCAGATCTTTTCCCCTCGAGAGAGTGGATGTGGATTTTCATGTCGAAGGTGAGGGGAGTGGTAGTTGTCGCCTGTATGATGAGGTCGATCTCTTGTTGGATATGGAGGAGGTCTGCCTTGTCCATTTTATTTTGCGCCACTTCCCAGGATTTTACAGATTTTTTCAGCGCCTGTAGCTTCTCACGAAAGGAGAGGGGGGGCAAAAGCAGTTGAGAAGAAGAGATCTGTTCCCACGTGCTTGTGATGAGCTCGTTGAAGGCGGGGTTTAGCAGATGAGTGAGGTTGAATTTAAAGGGATAACCCTTTTTTTCGCCACTGTTCAGCCAAGAGAGGATGATGGGGCGGTGGTCGGAGACCATAATATTTTCAACCGAGAGGCTAGGCATGCCCAGAATGTCGATGACGCTAATGTGAACCAATACCCTATCAATCCGCTTGGCGATGTAGGCCTGGTTGGTCCTTCCATTTGTCCACGTCGGCCGCAGCACACCAGGGGCAATGTCAATAAAATTATGAGTAAGAAGATCGTTCTTGAAGGATTCTGCAAGATTGTTGGGATGCCTACATTGACCCCAGCATTCATTAGAATTCAGAGTAAGGTTAAAGTCACCAATGATAATCAGGTGTTCAATATCAAAGATACTAGAGGAGAAAAAATATGACCAGAATGAGGTCCTATTTTTATAGGGTGCATATAAATTTAGAATGTTCAGAGGGATGCTGAAGCCTCTGACAGTGGCTGAAATGAAGATTCCAGCAAAGCACTTATATGCTTTCGCTCTGACCTGGGATGGGTCCCAGAGAGTCACAAGGCTGCCGGATAAACCATTTGCATCTGTGGCCACCATGTACCAGGTTGGAAGAAGTTTCCTGAAGTAAGTGAGGGAGGCATCGCAGTTGCGCATAGTTTCCTGAATGAGGATGATACTCGGACGAGAGGAGCAGAAGAATTCCCTGAGCGTTAAGAATTTGGGGTCAACGCCGAGGCCCTGGATGTTCAGTGAGATGATGAAATTCATTTAGAGGGTTCGCCAGCCATATTTGCTCTAAGGGGTTGTGAGACCAACAGGTCGTGAATGGGAACATCAATGAGAGAGAGATTCCGAACTTCGTGTTCAGTAACCGTGGTTCGACCCCTGAATTGCATGCTGCCGCCACGAGTTTTCTTTCTGACAGTGATATTCTTAGCCGAGACCGGGCTAATGAAAGGTAAACCAGGAGCCAGAGGTTTATGAATGGTGAGGGGTTCAAGTTCGAGGGATTTACGGGATAGGAAGATGTCAAGGTCGCTTTCAAATTGGTTAATGGGGGAGGACAAGGGGGAATTAGTGGGAGTGACGGATGAGCAGAGCCCCTTTCCCTTGATTTGAGAGAGAAGTGCCTTGTTCGGGGAGGGGGTGGAGGAGGAAATAGGGATGGGAGAAGTATCGAAAGAGAATTCTTTGATGGTTAGGGGAATGGGGGATGGGATAGCGGCAGGGCCAACAGGCTCCGGGATAGGGGGAGGGGGAACAGGGGAAGCAGGGTGAGAGGGAGCGGGATGGGAGGGGGGTTCACCGGATGAGGGGAAGATGGGAGGGTCAGGGGAGGCCGCAGGTAAATGGGAGTATGGAGGTTCATGGGAGGAGGAGATATCAGATGAGGTGGGGTAGCCAGTACGGAGGCGAGAGAGGCGGGGGTGGGTGAGCTTGAGACCGCATCACGGGCAGAACTAAGGCTACACCACTAGCGCGCGCAAGATTCAATCCCAAATTTCGCAAGCATTCACACCAATCCGTTTTCCCACTATGAATTTTTGCATTTATTTACCGATTAATGTCTAAAATCACATTTCCCTCGTGTAAAAATATTGTAAGATGGTATAGTGACTGTAAATGAATGTAACTATTTAAATGTGAATCAATTATAATGTGGTGGAGTGATCGTAAATAAGTGTAAATATTTAAGTGTTGAATTAGTTAAATAAATAATAAATCAGAAAAATAACTAATAATATAATTTTGTTTTATTAATAATATATATATATATATAATATATATATTATATAATTATATATATATATAATAATAATTCATATTCATAATTATGATTGGTCAAGTCATGTTATTAAAGAATATTTTTTATTAATTAAAATAGATCAAAGTTCTGAAAGGATTAAATTTCTCAATATGCAAATTTTTTTGAATGCATAAATTTGAGGAAGGGTTTGCACCTCAAAAAATTTGATTCCTCTACCATATTTAAAAATAATTCCTCTACCATATTTAAAAATAAGATTGGATCTATGCTCATTTTGACCAAAACAGAGATAAAATATTTTAACTATTTGATTTTTATTTTTATTTTTTTCAACTAGTTTTATACAATATATACATAGCTGACATTGAAATATTTTATTTATGATTCACATTCTCTATATTCATATATTCATATATTCATATTCACAGGATACACACATTGAATTATTGTTGTTATTAATAATATTTTAAATGTTACATGTCAACTCAATATTATACATTAAAGGAATTACAAATCTACTTCATTCTTTGAATTAGAAAGAAACAATAGAATAAAAACTCACTCACTCCTATATCTATACATATTTGATGTTAAAATATTTTGCTCAACATACATATTGAAATATTTAATTTATAGTCCACATTAAACATTTTTATGTTTTTATATTTAAATATTATATATCTACTTCATATAAAGAATTAAATAAATTAGACGTCTTCCAAAGTTAAAATATAAGAAAATTTAAACTTAAATTTATTTAATTTTCTCTCTATAAAATTGATATAAAATTATGTTTGTTAATATAGACATTAAATATTTTATTTATAATTGACACCAATATTTTGTTCATTTATATATTTTTGTTTCAAATATTACATGTCACTTGAACCTAGAATGGATTATATTGCTACTAGACTTAATTAAAGAAAACAGAATTATCTTTGCTTTTGTTGAACTTGCCTTGCCTACAATACTCCGCTACAATCAAATAGTGATAATAGGAATGGGAAGCCGGTAGAACAAAATAAGAAAAGTTCTTACCTGGGTCACTTTGTTGCTCAAGTTTGCTGGAAGGAGTCGAGTAGCCGTTTCTTTACAATGAGCACCATTTTCTAGTATTGAATATGAACCATTTTTAGAAAGCAACCAGTAGTCTTCAGCTAACGGGCATCTATGCCATTAAAGTCAGTTGGGGATTGCAACCAGTTGGGGTACACTAGCCCTTAGCATGGATGCCTTAACAAAACACCCTGTCATCTTTTCGGTATATATAAATTTAGTTAGAAATAATTAATTCCTACTTGTCTATGGTTGTAATTTTCTAATTGAGGAGTTTGTTCCTACATAATAGGAATAAGCTAGAATATAGTTTCTCCTAGTTTAGTGTGTGGTTGAGAG
>APFE030850213.1:5930-19943 GCA_000404065.3 Pinus taeda
GGTGACCTCCTGGGAAGTCCTGGTTACCGGGTGCAAGCCCCGGAAGTGATGATTGATGCTATGTGATTCGTTCTCCACATTTCACTAGTTTCAATCCCACTTCTTCACCCCTGTGAGCATCACCCGATGCAATGAGTGCTAAGTGAACTATTCAAAAATCATGAGAAATTAGTCAGTTACGACTACCTCTCATGGAAATGGTCATACGTTTGAATGACTTACTTAACGCAATTGAATCCCAAAAATGATATCTAAAGGAAACTTTTATCTCATGGGTAGGTTTCACACCCTCCAACTTCACTCCTTCCTATTACTTGAGTGATCTCTCTCTCTCCCTATGACTCCCCTTCGGTGTTGTGCAAAAGTGAAGCTACAACATATTTCTGTCATACGATGTGCTCATCAAACTCTTATGTTGGGAAACAATTTGTTATCACCCAAAAATGATCACCTAGTCATGTATTACTAGGTTGATCAAAATGCACCATGTAGGATATGTTTTTACATATTAAAACCTTCTTTTACCTTAGGCAATAATTTAGTGAACCAATTTCCTAAATTATGTCGTTGCATTCTAGACTACTACATGGAGGGGAATTTAAGACAATTTTTTAAGAGAAAATAAATCTTTTGTCTTAAAATTTTCAGTATGATGCGATAGTAAAAAAAATAAAGGATTAGGCGTTCGTCTTTACGCTATTGATGGTTTCTTCAGGAAGTGGAGTGATGGAGGTTGACAACAACTAATGGGATTTAGTGTGATGGAGGCCAAAAATAGAGGTGTGCGTCGTGAGAGGAACGATGGAGGCACTTTCAAAGAACGTTAATGGGTGGTAACATAGTTGGAGTACTTTTTGGGGTCTCTATTGATTTTGTTTTGATATGTGTTTTTTTACTATTTTATTTATTTTGAATGCTACTTATATATGTTGGTTATTGTTATTATAAAATTGTTGTGCTAGATTGGCAACATGGATTAGATTCACTTGAAGGATTGTTGAAAAATGTGGCCATAAATTCTCAATTTGATTTTGCCTTGATTAAATTGAGAAAAATTGAATTTCGACATCATCAGAAAACTTGGATGCAATTACGTTGTATGACATGGCTTGTGTCACCCATTTTACTCAATCAATTTGAGTTCGAGGAATTAGAGTTCAATTAAGCATGTGTGATCTCTAATTTGTAGTAGTCAAAGTTAGTTATCTCAAGTTGTTTTTAGTTAAACTAGGTCTAACTGTTGGAGGAACTAGTGGAAGGCTAGTTGTGCAATGAGACTTCAGTCAAATGCAGTGTTCATCTGGTTAAGTGATCAACCATCCCAAAATTGATAGTGCTTGCAAACAATTCATGTTCCCCAACTATGGTGGAGATTCCAAGGCAGTGCAATATTAGTTGTAGACTAGTCTTGAGTGTACATGTGTTGCATGTAGTCACATGATCAACCTTAGGAATTTTTCAATCCATTTTGGAAAAAACCTAAATAATAGGGGGCTAATTTCTAAAAGAATTACTCAAGGAAATAGGGGCTCAAGCAGAGGTAGAAATTGACAAAGTAAGGGTTTGAGCTTCTTAGTGAGTAGAGGGATAGGTTATGCACTTATGAGTTTTGTATAGTTGAGTAAATCAATTGTAATGCATCTATATGCATAAGATTGATGCAAGAAGGCATTGGAGTTATTAGAAGATTTCTTTCCCCACAAAAATATTGTGTGCATGTATTTTATTTCTGATTGCCTGTCTAAATTTTTTGTTCTAAATTGTGAATTAACTTTTGTAGAGTAGTAGAGTAGGTCTGTGTCTTATGATTTTGAAAAAACTTCACGATGAGTTGCAAATCTACACCAGAATTTCTACATCATATCATAGAAGGATTCACAATAGAGCATTAATTTCGAATTCGTTTCTCAGGAGGTTCGAATTTGCAGTTCAGTGTAGCAAGATCTCTTAAGAACTGAACATATGACCTTCAATGGGCTAAGGCTAGAGTATCCCTTGGAAGGAAACTCTAATTTCATTGACTGCAAGGATCGCATGGAGGAGGTATTCGATGACATTGGATCGCTAGAATACATCAAGGGAGATGTTACAAAACCAGCTAAATTTGATGCTGAAAACCTTGCTCAATGGAAGAAAGTTGTAGCCAAGGTGTGGATAATAATATTGGAGGGAGTACAAGACCACATTGTCAGCAATCTTGATGGGAAAGAAAATCCTTATGGAATGTGGTAGGCACTCATAAATCTGTTCTAGAATAGTAGTGACCACAAAAGGTTGGTGCTCAAGGATAAACTTTGAAATATCATGATGTAGAAGAGTGACTTTACCCTGAAATATCTAAGGAGGTTCACACAAGTTCATGATGAGCTTGTCGTAGTTGGTGTTACTCTTTCAAAGGATGACTTGGTAAGAATATCCCTTCTGGGCCTTCCCAAGAGTTGGCATACCTATCAAGATTAAGTAAACAGAAGGGAGAAACTATCGAATTGGGAACAATTATGGTACGATCTAGTACAAGAGGAAATAATGCAGAATACTAGAGATGGGACCTCATCCAAGGGCAAGGATGAATAAAAAATTTCATTGGTTGGAAAGGGAAAGAAGGGAAAATGGCAAGAAATCTCAAACCAAAGCAGAATCCAACCAAGGGAGAAAGAAGAAAGATTTGTCAAAAATTAAATCCTTCCATGGTCACGAGTATGACAACTATGCCACGAAGTGCCCACAGAAAGAGGCAAGTGAGAAGACCTTAGGAGGAGCAATGGGTGAAGCCTTGGATTCATAGTTCAACCTTGAATTTAACCTTATCGCATGCATGTCCAACATAGTTATGGGGAGCATGTAGTATTAGAACTCAGGTGCATTGTTCCACGTGATAAGGTGTAGAGACTTTTCAGTGACTTGGAGGAGAAAGATCTCCATATGTACATCAAGCTAGGGGACGACGGAAGGTACAACATGACCAGTATTGGTACAATCAACTTTCAGAGTGAGTCTGCCTCCCCTCTCAGGCACAAGGATGTCATGTTTGTTGTAAGCCTAAAGAAAAATCTCATCTCTATTGCAGTTTTGGAAGATCGTGGTTATGACGTGATCTTCAACAAAGGAAAAACATTCCCGGGACACATATCCATGAGACAGGTGAAGAAGATCGAGGTTTGTGTGAAGAATCTATATAAGTTAGATGTGGAAGATTGTGTTGCATTAAAAACTAAGGAAGAGAAAGTGCAGGGCCATGATGTAGGTGAACTTTAGCACATAAGCCTTGGCCATTTGCATCATGATAGCTTGAATAGTATACAACAAATATCCACTAGCCTCCCTAAAGGAGCACTTAAGCAGTAGGATGTATGCAAAGGATGTACCTTGGGGAAGTACATAAAATCTAAATTTCATGATTAGGACAACAAAGTGCATGTAGTCTAAGAAAGTATCCACTTTGATGTCTGTGGACCTTTCTTTATATCCTCCACTACCTGACACAAATATTTTGTCCTTTTTATATATGACTTCTCACATAATTGTTGGATCTCTTCATGTGGAAGAAAGATGGGACATTCTCCAAGTTCATAGAATTCAAGGCACTATTTGAGAAAGAAACTGAAAAGAAGGTGAAGGCTCTCTAGAGAAATAATGGAGGTGAGTATGTGTTGAATGAATTTAAAAAATTATGTGTGAAACAAGGCATTTGACGAGAGTTCACAACACCCCACAACCCACATCAGACTGGGGTGGTTGAGAGAAATATCCATAGCATTTTGGGAACAACAAGGGTGATGTTGCATGACGAAGGCCTACCTCTGCATTTGTGGGTTGAGGCATGAAATACGATAATTTGTTTGTAGAACTGAAGTTCTCATCAGATTCTTCACATGATATTACACTAGAGGAGGCTTTCTTGGAAAGAAAGTCGGATGTGTCGCACTTCAAGATTTTTGGAGTCTCTGTTTACTGCCATGTATCCAAAGAACAAAGGAAGAAGCTTTAGTCAACAGAAAAATTCATGGTATTTGTGGGTTGCACAAAAACTCCCCACAACTAACATGTGTACTTTCCATCACTCATAATGATAGTTATGTGAAAGGATGTAAATTTTGATGAGGAGAAATCTATGTGGTGCTCTCTTGAGAGGGATCTTTAGATGCCACCAAAAGATGAGATTTTAGCTCAAAAAGAGGAACCTCAAGAATTTGTAGAGAATCCACAAATTATGGAGCAAAGAGTGGAGACATTCACTAAAGAAAAACCTCCAGAGAAGGCAGAAAAAGAACTAAGGAAGTTGATACACTTGTGCAAGATGCAAGGGAGAATGTGGGATATCCTTAAAATTTGTGTAAGAAAAGGAGGTCACCTAAGAGGTACACTAGCAACATCGCTCTTATGACTGAGCTTATAGAGATTGAGCCATCCTATTTTGAGGAAGAAATAGAGAAACCTGTATGGGTTGATGCAATGGTGGAGGAATATGAATCCATTGCAAAGAACTGTGTTTGGGAAAAGACCCCAAGAACAACATATAAATCAATAGTGGATTTGAGATGGATCTTCAAGGTGAACTAGGCAACAAATAGAAGAATAGAGAAGTATAAGGCTAGATTTGTGGCCAAGGGGTACTCTCAAGTTGATGGAATTGACTATGAGGAGACATTTTCTCTTCTAGTAAGGTACTCATCCATTAGATCAATTCTTTGTCTCACTATACAGATGGGTGTAAAAATAACATTTCTGAATGGGGTTATTAAAGAGGAGGTGTACATAGAGTAAAAAAAATGTTTTGAGACATTTGATCAAGAGTCTCATGTGTGCAAATTCAAGTGAGCACTGTATGATCTCAAGCAAGCACCTCGTTCCTGCTTCACCAAGATCAATAATTATCTCACTGGTTTGGGCTTCACCATAAGTGAACCAGATGTAAACCTCATCACGTATGGATAGAAGGTGAATTTCTTATTATTTTCTTATATGTTGATAATTTTATTTTAACTAGTGATGAGACGTTGATCATATCTTGCAAGGAGGACCTTGCAAGGGAATTTAAAATGAAGGACATGTGTCTCATGCACTACTTTCTCAGGTTGGATGTATGAAAAGGTGATGGTTAATTATTTGTCTCTCAAGGAAAGTATGAAAATGATATACCGCAGAGATTCTACATGGAGAGTTGTAAACCCATGGAAACGCCTCTAACAAACAACTAGACGAAGGAGGATGCCACTTCAGGTGAAGTGGATGCTACCATTTATCGACACCTAGTGGGTCCACTCATGTATCTTGTGAACACATGACCAGATATGTGATGTGCAGTCAATGAGCTAAGACACATTATGGTTAGGTCAACTAAACTATTTTGGAAGGAAACTAAGCAAGTTTTACGGTACCTCACAAGCACTACCTATTTTGGGCTATGGTATCGACAAGCAAATGGAGTGAAGCTTTGCAGCTTCACAAATGCAGGTTGGGCATAAAGTCCATTTGAATGAAAGAGTAATTAAGTGTAATTTTTAGTGTTGGGTTTGTAGTTGTTTCATGGTACGAAAGGAAGCAAATATATGTGGTGCTCAGTTAGACAGAAGCATAATACATGGCTGCAAGTCAAGAAACATGTGAGGCGATATGGATGAGAAAGATACTTGTTGGACTATTTGGTCAGATAATGGATCCAATTTTGATAATCAGATTTGCATCAATCTCTCTGAGAATCTTCTATTTCATGATCAATCCAAGCATATAGATATCCAATATCACCATTACGAGACTGTGTCTAGAGGCAGATGATGTTGCCACACTCCATTCTGATAGAGGAGTAAGATGTTGACATTTTGAGAAAACCTTTGTCAAGCGGGAAGTTTGAATTCCTTAGGTGCAGGATAGGGGTGGTTGTTAATCCCTTTCTTACAGAGAGGGAGTCTTAAAAAATGTAGCAAGAAATTCTCAATTTGATTTTCCCTTGATTAAATTGAGAAAATTGAATTTCCACATCAACAAACAGCTTGGATGCAGTTAACTTGTGTGACATAAAGGTGTTGCATACAGTTAGATGATCAACCTTAGGAATTTCATAATCCCTTTTGTAAAAATTCCTAAATAATAGGGGCCTAATTCCTCAAGGAATTGTGCAAGGAAATATGGGCTCAAGCAGAGGTAGAAATTTACTAAGTCTAGCTTAGAGCTTCTCAATGAGAAGAGAGATAAGTTATTCACTTGTAGGTTGTGCTCAGCTGAGAAAATAAATTGAAATACATTTCAATTGATCATATTAATGCAAACAGACATTGGGGTTTTTAGCATATTGTTTTCCTTAGGAAACATTTTGTGTCCATGTGTGTTATTTCTTATTGCATGTATGAAATTTTGGTTCTAAATTGTGAATTAACTTCTGGAGAGCAGTAGAGTAGGCTTGTGTCTTATGATTTTAATTGAAACTTCATGAGTAGTTGCAACTCTACACCATAATTTATACAAGGATGGTGGAGGCAAATTACAGAATATTTGTTAGTAGACAATATGCCTACCTCAAAATATCTATGACAACTTTTGCGAGAAGAAGACATTGAGGATAAAAGATTGTATTTTTGAAGAATTAGTCACAAAATTCACAAGGGCAGTAATTTTTGTTGCAGGTGTTGGGGTAGATCGATCAAATGTAATTTTGGTTGCATGTGTGTAGGTAGACAACTCACAGTTACTCCTTTGATTTTTGTCGGTGATGTGTTACTATTTGGTACATTGACCTCTTTTGATCGGTCTTTGGACTCCTTATGAATAATATTAAATCTCATATGATTTATTCTTACCTAGATGATGCATTGGTACTGGATAGTTATCATATTTTTGGTCTTATCTCCACTGCATTGGATGCAAATTTTAAATATCTTAGATTTATGATCCAACTTAATTGTTATGGAATTAAGGATTGGATCTTAATTATAGAGAAAATCCACTCTATACTTTTATCATGGGCACACAAGAGGCTCTCCCTAGGAGGCAAGTTGACTCTAGTTCGAGCAGTCCTTCAGAGCATCTCTATATATTGGCTTCATATTTTTGCTCTGCCTAAGAATATTAGTAAATGTATCTTTCCAGCTTCATCTTGGCATGGGACAGTTTGTGTCGTAAAGGATAGAGTGGGCCTGTTTGTTGTTTACTCTATATGGAGGCGATGGATGACCAGAATCATCTATTTCTTTGATTCTCCTTAGTAAAATCAATTTGGAATGGTGTATTTAATATGTTCCATTTACAAGCAGATTAGAACTACTCATTTTTGGTTTAGTGTATTTAGCACTAGATTATTGCATATAAAACATTTGGACCACTTCCAATATACATTGGGTGTTTGACCCAAAGAATGCATTACTGTCCCAAGCTCCTTTGTTGTGATACATCCACCTTCATCCTTGCCAGAAAAGCTAAAGGCCTCCCTTAACTTAGACATAGCCTCCATCCCATATTCCCTTAGTAGATAAAACCCTTCTCTCATTTTCTAACGATGCCAATTTACCCTTCATCCCATATTCTCTCATGAGCCCTGTATAAGCCACCATTTCATTCAACGATGGGGATTTTGATGCCTACTCTAACCATATTTGTTAGATACTTTCCCACTTTTCTTGCTTATGGTTTCTTGAGTTGGCCTCCTCTAAATATTCCCTACTCTCCTTAAATTATTTGAAAGGTATCCTTTGGCTACTAACCCAATTTTACAAGAGATCCTTCACATGTCCCTTGAAATTTTGATTTGGCCCCATGAACTATTTTATGCCAGTGATTCGAAAGCTTTAGATTTCTTTTCCACATATTCATTCATGACCAAACACTATACCAGTAGTTCTAAGAATCTTGTGGTTACTATCACCACAATAAATGTATATTGTATTTTATAGGAGATAAGAATTGTATATTGCCCTTTGGGACACTGCAAAAATATTTATATGCACCCTATTTGTATATCACTCTAGTATACTTTATGAATTTAATTCTCATTCCATGTTCATCCATGTGGATGCACTTTATGATGTTTTAGGAAAACCTAATGTCCTTGTCAACTCCCTCTCATCTTCCTTGTCATGTTTTCGAGGACTTGTGTATCTAACAAGAAATTTGGGAGATGAATGGCATCAAGGTAGAAAATCAAGGGGTTTTCAAGTGATTTATTTAGGGGTCCCACTAGCATAGTCCCACCATATGATTCACCCAATCCCTAAATTGGGGTTTAGTGCTATTTCAATTAATTATTAGATGATCATGGTGGGCCATAATTCTAGGTTAAATTTTATGACACTTCATAGGATATTATTGGAGATACTTTAGGAGACAACTCTTTGGCTAAAGGGTCAAAGAAGGATTTTGACTTCAATATCAAATCATCAACCATATCCTCAACATATCGAACCAACAATCAAGAACACAACTGAGGTGAAGCATGGGAATCCTCTCTCACCCACGTTGTTCAGGATATATATCAATCTATGAATGCCTCTGCACTCCACCAACTATGCCTCAATAAAAAAAAAAAATTCCCCATTGTCCACCAAGATGGATACAAATTGTCCCAACATTGTGCCTCTGATTTCCAAAATTGTAAAATTGGAATTTTCCATGTCAAAATTTTAATTCAATATTGACCATGCATTTTAAGGCCATTGAAAGAACATTAGGAAATAAAAATTGAATAATTGACACAATACAAAATACAATACATACGTTGAGTTTTGTCTCACAAGGTATCTAGATGCTAATTGAGCAAGTTCACACAAAGAGAGAAAGGCAATGTCATGATACATTGTTCAATTTGTAATCAAGAGCATTTTATTGGATAAGGGAGAAGTAACATTTAGTTTCTTTCTCATATACAAAGGAAAAATTATGAATCAATGTCAAATGCCTTTTGTGAAGCAATGTTGTTAACCAAAGCATGTTAGCCATGTCTAATGATCTCAAATTTCATGAGCATGTTCAGTGAGTGACCATAAATGAGGGGTGTCAAGGTGGCTAATAATGATAGCTTATAGTGGATTATTGTCATTGTACATAACATCTATGGTCCAAGTCATTTGCTTGGTGCCCAACATTGGTGAATCATTGTATTACATCATGGTAGCATATCTTTCCTTTTTTAAGGAAAAAATATAATGAAAATAAATTGCCTTTTTTCAGGAAAAAATTATAATGAAAATAAATTAAGTTATGTCTCATGAAAATGTTCAATATTGTTGTGTTGTGAGTGGTTTACATATTATATGTATCATATATCTATAATCAATTATTTCAATCCTACCTTAAGAAATAAATGAAGAGGTGCAGGGCCTTTTCATAATAAGGACTCCCACCAACTCCTCTCCTCATAGCAATCTTTCAAATCTTAGCCCATAAATCAAACACATGCCCTTCTTTCTCTAGTTTGGAAACCCTTGGATGGATATGACAGTGAACTCCTCCCAACCACTTCTTTAACCATCTATTGAATGCCTTTGATTGGTTTGTGTAAATGATTTTGATTGATCCCTGGAGAGGTGTGCAATCTAATTTTTCATTGACATAATACAAACACCAAACTTAACCCGTGGTAGCCAAAATTTCATCCTTACAACTCTCTCATCCAATATTAAATACTTCACTAATTAGTCAAGGGGTTATCTCCTTAACAATATATTTTATATTAGAAGCATTCATATCAATTGAAAAAGTAAGAACATTCTTTAATATTAAGTTATAATGCGGGTAGTTGCCAAGTTGACATATGAGACCCCCTTGTCTGTGAGACAAGGGATTCCCTCCATTCAATGCTTTAACTATTTAATATATGGATGTGTACACACCTTAATTTCCATTGGATCAAATCTTCTGACCTTTAAAGAGGAAACACTTTAACACAAATCGAACATGTAAATACAAACTTAATTTGTATATGTATCAAAGTTACTTTGAGAGTTGCATGGAATGGTTAATTTCGTATAGAAGGAAGGGAAAACTTGAAGGGTTGATCACAACAAACATGTATGGTCAATTATGATTATCATAGGTATATTAGTTTAGTTTTCCCAATCCAAAACTTGCACACTATTTTACTACTGTTAAAGGCGTGTCATGATGTTTTACTGGTATAACATCATGTACATTTAGTTGTGTCTATTAAAGGCATGTTAGTTCAATGAAAACACCAATGGTTTGTCAACTTGGTCAACTTAGTGAGCTATGTGTTAATCATCTCAATGAACAACATATAAGGTCAATTAGCATGGCCATTGACATGCACATTCCATTGTCACTATTAGTGACATGTTAGGTTGGATATTAATATGTATTTTTGATTAACATTATCTAGGATATTAACTGAATCAACATGCATGTTTGGCTATAATTGTGGCAGATATGTTAGATCAGTCAATCCCATCAACAACATTTATGTTCAATTGCACATGTTAGAGGCATGACACAATGGTCAATTGATTAGTAACATATACATTTTGGTTATCGCTATTAAATTTGTGTTAGGCTGCTTAACTTGTTCAACGACTTGTATGTTTGGTTACAATTATTAAAGCCTCACTTGATTATTTAATGTAGTAAATGGAGTGTAAGTCTAGATACCGTTGTCAAAGGCATGTTTTGTTGGTTTAATTAGTGAACATCATATACGTTCAACTATGATTGTTAGATCCATCCAACGCTATTAAATCCATTTAAAGTAGTGCATAACATTGATGGGGGCTTTCTTATTGTATTGTGTGTGAGTATAATGTGCTATTTTTTTTTGTAAGTCGAAGTTTTTTCATTAATCAAAAAGAATGTACAAGGGCGTCAAAATGCATGGCTTATAATTATTTATATATTTAATATAATATGCCTTTCATTAAGAAGAGGAAACAAACTTTGGGGAATAGGGGATATGGCATTGTCTAGGGAAATGTCGATCTCATCTATCTCAGCTTCACTCTCTCTTCCCTATCATTTGCATCCCTCTCCTTTTTTTCTTTATCCACCAACACCAGTAATAGACTTTTTGTTAAGACGTAGCATTGGATAACTTAGGACGAGGGTTAGAGCTCATATGTTTATCTTGGGTTTCTCCTTGGGGTTTCTGAGCTTACGTATCTTGCTTTAAATTCTTTTTAAACGTCCCAACAATATCCTTTCCCATCTCTTGTTCATTAAACTTCAGCTTGCGAGAAAAATATTCATCCTAAATTTCCTTTGAAGATTCATGTAGCTATTTTGCACCGAGGCCTATTCATGGGCATAGATTGGGAGGATCTACATTTGTTAACAAACCTTTTTATTGTTGTACCATGCCACCCCAAACTCTATAGCCCATGTTTGTAGCCAAGATATACCCTCTTCCATATGTAAACTATTTATCAGATTGATAAAAAGAGAAGACTGAACTCTTCCATGAGCTTTTATTTGAAGATGAGAATGACAGTGAAATGTTGATTTTTAACTGTACACCTAAACAATCTTAGAGATCCTTCCACCTCACTGGCTTAAAATATGGACTCAAACCATGGCAGAATGTGACATTTTGAAACATGTCACTCTATTCCCTTTGACAAGGAGTGACATGAACCCTTTTGCAAAAGAGCAACAAGAGACTGTCACCTCTTCCCCCTTTGAAAGTGGTGAAACTTTTTAGAAAAAGGGTAAATGTCTAAAAACATCATGGAAAAATGTTTACAAAAATTTAAGAATGATTTCATTTTATTCAATCACTACTACAAGAGACTATCACCTGTTTCCCCTTTGAAAGAGGTGAAACTATCTAGAAAAAAATATATATATCTGAAAACATCATGAAAAAAAGTTTCCAAATCATTTAAAAATGATTCCATTGAATTGAATCACTACTACGTGAATTCATCTACCATCTATCGTTCAAAGAGGGCTTTTCCTTTCTACTGTCACCCAAAAAATGCCCCTCTCTCTCTATAGGTTGCCGCCCTCTCCTCCAAGGAAGTGAAAGAGGTCGATAGACCTATTCCAGAAATTCTGGACTCGAGTAACTGATAAAAATACTTTGGTTGTTGGATATTGCCTTTGGAATCATACATTTTCCCTAGCACAGGTAAACAAAACCCCTCTTAGGCTAATACCGCAAATGCCATTGATAAATCTGGGGAAGAGGGAAAAATATTCATGGAGCCTTTCGACTCGCCAAGCCTTGGGAAAGAACTTTTGACTGTATCCATTTCTCGCAGTGGTAAGTCTCTATCTGAATCCAGTTCTATTATCGAATTTCTATCTTTGGAAGATTCGATGGTTATTGAAACCAGACTAAATTAAAGGAAAGGAGAAACCATAGTAAATTAAATACAGTTTGAATCCATCAAATAAAATAGACTTCTTTGACTAAGACTAATTCTATCCTAGCTTTAACTGATGGAATGCAAACTTGGTAGCTATGAAAAATAATGTGCAACATGCACCGAGCATGGGTACTACAAATTACTAATTAGAACATATAAAGGTTTTTTAAACCCAAGATGTAAAAATCATATAAAAAGTGATGGCTCTAGGCTAAACCGATGTGCATGCCCTGATTTCCTCAATGAGTTCATAAGAGAAGAAATGTTGAGATGCATTTGGCCTAGACACTAATAATAGTCATACCTATTTAAATGAGATTTTAGAACATTGTGTTTTAGATTTCAAGAAACTTGAAATGATATTTATTTGTCATGAACCCCCTTTCCTTTGATACCTGAATCTCAAAAACGCACAAAGGTTGATGCTTTACCTTCAATAAGCATCTACCCAACAGAAAACCACGAACACTATTTTTCAAACCCTCTTGATCGATGTCCAAGGGCCGAGGATACTTCACCTTTTCTAAAATTTTATACTTCTTTGTGAGACAAACAAAGCCCTAATACAAGGCCAAAGGCATGTCAATGAACTCAAGAATAATATTATATATATGAGCTTAGATGCTAGGAACTTTATAGCTTCAGATATGATTTTATTTAAACCTACAACAGAGAAGGAATTCCGAGTGAGACACTATCTCCAAACCAAATTCAATTCAAGGGTGATTTCGTAATAGAATATTCGACCCTAATGCAACCAAATCTTCCTAGCTGTAGTCATGACAAAAGCCCTTAGATATAGATCATTTGACCAACAATTTGACAGAGAGCTCTATCCTAGAGATTCTTGATAGATGAGGCCTTGATCTCATTTCCTTTCTAGGAACTGCAACCTAGAATTTTGCAGTAGGAGTTTCAGTGCTCCACGATGACTAATCTTTGAAGAGGAAGGAGGTCAGTGTTGTCACAAAACTTCTTGTGATTTCTTTCCTCCTCACTTGGGCTTTCCCTCACCTTAGTTCTGATACCTTGCCCTCACATTAAATTTGATACCACTCCGTAGGGAAAGCTAAACATGACAACAATAAAGGTAAGAAGTTGTAGATTCATGCGTTGTCTGTCTTTTAGCTTCTAGAACATCATATGTTTTATTGCCAATTTCTGCTAAATTTAAAATTAACATACTAATCTGAGAAGAGGGTTTGCAATGCTTGTTGAGTCTTGAAAATGTCATTCATCTCCATTACACTTTCACTATTATGTCCATGATATCACCTCCATTTCACTACTATGTCACCACATTCATCCCACTTTCATTATCATTGGGCCACATTTATGTTTTTCCAATCTTTATTAATTCTAAGCATTTTAAGTGAATTTGTGGTTAAAAATTAGGAAATAATGTGCATAAGCTTATACCTAACCAATGGGTTGAGATTGTTGACCTGTGTAGGTTGAAAGGAGGCTTCTAGAAGACCCTTATGTGGCACTCTAAGGCCAAATTCGAATTTGAGTGGAAAGAATCATGGGATCATGAGGATATGTGTCACATCTCCTTATTGTATTGTAACTCTAAAAGGACATGTGTCTTATCAGTTCCTATTTTGATTAGGAATCTAGAGGTAGAGGGAGAGATTCATGGACTCTCATTAATGAGATGGCTTCTCATCTTTTTGTATAAATAGGAGATCTCTCTCCTTCATTTGTTAGT
>APFE030850214.1:12104-23976 GCA_000404065.3 Pinus taeda
GAGGAACTACCCAAACGTAGGACCTGAGGTATGTCCTTCTCACCTTAGAAATAGCTTTTTCTAGCATAATGGCTTTGTGTGTGCATGTTTCTTGATTTAGACAACTTTCAGTCTGCTAGGGTTCCACCCAAGAGCCTTAGGGGATAAAATCCCACAACAACCATCTTGCAAGCTATTTGACATTTCTTCCCACAATGCATAATATGTCAGATAAACCAAATCACAATAAATCAATGTACCTTAGTATAGCTCGGGGAGGATATCTTGTCTGCAAGATCACCAAATCATCATGATACATGTATAACATAATCATAAAAACATATAGACATACAAAAATAAATGTATCAACACATAAACATTACTCTAGTTAGGGTCCAGTGATCAATGCAAGGCCATATCAACAATGCATGTTATGACTTCATGCATGACAACAACCATTAATCCATTGTACACATTACCACATTCAACCAACAATATGCATAAGAAATGCCTAGTCAACTACACATATGCATAAACACATGTAGTTGAACATAAGTGATCAGTCCTTGTAGTCAACCTACAAGATTTATACATGTAATCAAAATATTTGAGAATGTAACATATCATACAAGGATGTAAGTAAGAAACATAAAATCAACATGTAAGCGACATATAATCCATATGCAACCAGTCAGATACTCGTGACAAATACATTTCACGAAATCAGTATCAAATTCTCCATATCAACCATACTACAACCATAATCAATCATCAAGCCAATGCAACAAGCACATGAAATGAAAGTGTCATCCAACATCATTAACAACTTCATAAACTTGGTCTCGTACTCTTCATCTATCATTTATCCCATCTTTAGTTCATAGAATTTTCCTAAAAAGCCTCTTGAACTCCCGCCAACTCAAGTCTTCTATCCTAATTTCTCTGGCCCGCTTAACATCTTCCCACCAAATGTCTGCTTTAACTTTTAAGTTGAAGATCGCTACTCTAACCTTCATGTTCTCTATGTACTCATGCAACTCAGAGAATTTTCTCATCCCAAGCATCCAAGCCTTTTCCTCTTCCATCTTCTTCACATCTCCATCAAAACTAGGTGGTTTTTCTTTCTTGAATTCATCTGGCAAGTATCCCTTATCATTCCTCCTCTAAGGATGATAAAAATGAAGAACATGATGTCTATCAAAACTAGAACTAGAATAATTCTTGCACTCATCGCCCCTCCTTTCTAGAGTGTCCAACAACGTACCATCTCTCACTGTATCAGATTTATCTTACCCGTGTCTACCAAGATACCTACTTCCATATGCCCATTAGTTCTATCCTCTTGTCCATGGCTGATCCGAAGCAGCCCTTGTCACTGCAATTCCAAGAAACTCTGAAGAAGTATAACATTAACCTCTACTTGCCACTCTTGTGCCTGTATGATCCGGTCATTATCTGCCTTACAAATCCTTATCTCTTCCTTTAAGCTCCTAAGTGTAATTTCCAAATCGGAAGGATTTCCAACACCATACTACTATTTGGATTCATAGGGAAAGTATTTGTAGTCAACCATCTTGATAGCTATTTGATATTTCTTCTTGCAATGCATAATATGTTAGATAAACCAAATCGCAATAAATTGACGTACCTTAGTATAGCTTGGGGAGGATACCTTGTCTGCAAGATCGCCAAATCAGCATGATACATGTATAACATAATCATAACAACATATAGACATACACAAATAAATGTATCAACAAATAAACATTACTCTAGTTAGGGTCTAGTCATCAATGCAAGGACATATCAACAATGCATGCTATGACCTCATGCATGACAACAACCGTTACTCCATTGTACCCATTTCCACATGCAACCAACAATATGCATAAGAAATTCCTAGTCAACTACGCAAAGGCATAAACGCATATAGTTGAACATAAGCGATCAATCCTTGAAGTCAACCTACAAGATTGATACACGTAATCAGAATATTCGAGAATGTAACATATCATACAAGGATGTAAGTAGGCAACATAAAATCAACATGTAAGCAACATATAATCCATATGCAACTAGTCACACACTCATGACAAATAAATTTTATGAAATCAGTATCAAATTCTCCATAATCAATCATGAAGCCAATGCAACAAGCACATGAAATGCAAGTGTCATCCAAGGATCTCACACAGTCATCCAACATCATCAACATAACCCTGAGGAGACAAGTCAAACAGTTAGACAACCTATCATTGGGTCCCACTATTGTTATGGATCTATTAGGCCATAGTCCATCTCATGCTATGGGCAAGGGAGTGACTAGAAACCCAAAGTCGCTCTCACAAGCTTGCCCGACAGTGACCAGAGACCAAAATTGCCAGTTTTGTGCCAGCGAACCTAGGTTTTAAGCCACTTTTTCAGGCCACTGCCCAGAATGGAGTGATAGCTTAGAATTTGTAAACATATAGGGAAAAAATGATGCAAAAATAATAAATTGACTTTCGTACTTACCCAGATCGACTTAAGTATTTAATAACTTCAATATGCATTAATATGTTCTTTGCGTAAACAGATATTATCACTTGCATTAAGATAACAATTTAAAACACATATATTCACGCATCAATATAACATTAAATCATTAAACCATTATTCAGCATAACATAACCACATTTATTCATAATAAAAGTAAATAGGTCAAACATAGATATTTCCAGAGTAATCTTCTTTATTAATACTTCATATCTTCTTACAGACTCTAACTACCCTGCATACTCAGCTGTAGGGGTTCATGCACTCAGCTGCAGACTTCAACCCTAGGCCTCTGTGCACACAGCTGCAGAGCCTCCCTTCTAATATAAGACTCGTCAGTCTTTTCGCTAATGACCCATTACCTTCATCATCATCCAACTTAAAACTGCCTTAGACTTGTCTAGGACTCTCCTTTTTATACAATCCCATGGCCCGCAGACCATGGGTAGATCTTCTAAAGCTGACACGACTTACATAAAAGAAGGGTGGAAACCCTTTTTGACACTTTACATAGATGCGCTCTGCGAACACAAATTGCATAGACTTTACACTTTTCATACAAAAACTTGGGCTTTCTGCCCTAAAACTTGGGCTTTTAACCCCAAACTCGACCCTAGGGGACCCTGTCCCAACACACTGGAAACTTTGTCCCTCTAAGGGAATATTTTCAGCTTTTTATCCCTCATGGTTCCAACCCTCCTGGTCGTTCAAGGTTCTATGCTTCGCTCCTCTCGCAGTCTGCTAGGAAAATGAATTAAGGGTTTTTATATATGTTAGCAGGAGGAGTCACCAATGGACAAGTCGTGGCTTATTGGTGGTGGAGTCATATGTGTGGTGGTTGGGCTAGGTTCGAAATCCGCCTAACTAGTGTGAGATCTAGAATTTCTAAACCTCAATTAAGTCTTTCTTTCCCCTATTTATTAGAGGGGAGCAAGGAGCTACATTACAAAAAAAATATCTATCTCTAGAGTCAACTATCAAGTCGACTAGCTGTATTAGTCCTAAATGGCTATGTGGCCCAAAAAATATATTACCGAAAAATAAATGCCTCCTTGAAGGGAAGGTGTGTTATAATAACATAACTCAGTCAATAACCAGATAGATAAGTAAATGTAAGTCTCTCTGCCCCATCCTGTGATCACATAGGCCTCTGGTTGTAGTTTGTTCATGGTATGTCTCTTTGTGCTACTCAACTAGCCCCGTTGCTTATGCCTTTACTGTTGATGTGCCATGATCTGTTCAAATGGGGGTTGAGTCATTTGTGGGTGCTTGTTGTTGCAGTCCCGTGCTTTGTAGAGGGACAAGGCCCCATACTGAGCCTTTAACCTTTCAGAGTCCCTGGTACCTCCCCCTTGCCTTGCCATGCTCCATTAAGGTCCCTAGATGTTGGGTCATCTGCCCATTAAAACTCTATACTGCACTTATCAGTGCATTGATGTGGTAAGTGAGAAGCATTCCATGAAATAGCACAGGCGCAGGTTTTTTCTTTGAAATAGGTGAAAGCAGGCATTTTCGATTTCCCCTTATCCCCCTTCATCATAGTCACTTTTATATGGATTTCTTTATATAGCTGAGGGCCTAGACAAAGCGCATAACTCTACGGGCACTAAGGCTCTCAATTGTCGCATGGGGAAGCCTTTTCCTTTATAACCTAACATGCCATTGTTTTCCCTTTGCACCACACTAGCCGATATCCGAGACGTGAAATCCCTGTACAATAAAACACATAAACTATCACATCCAGGGGTCCCTTTCCTTATCGCAATCAGATTCAGGGAGGAAACATAGCGGAAGAGGAGCTTTACATTTTGCTGGTTGTGATGAACCTGTTGATGTTGTCACTACCATGTGTCTCCCCGTGAGTGGTGACACCTGGCATCTGGAAACAACCCCATAGGACCCCTAAAAATGCCAAAAAACAAGTGACACGTGTCCAACTGCCATGTCATTCTCCATACCTGCCACGTCACTAGTGACGTCAGCTACCATGTCAGCTCGATGGATCAATAAGAGGCTACCAAGTGGCCGCCTAGAGGAGAGAGAAAGTGGCCCACCTCGACGATTTTGTTCTATATCACAATATCAGTGATTTTCAACAATTTGTGACTACAACCTCTAACAATCACCGATCATCGATGCCATGTGGAAGAGAGAGAAAGGGGAGACATGACCCTCATTTTTTCGGCCTTTTCCTTTGTAAATAGTTTTCTCGGCCCGTCGGGGATGTTACGCAAAAATTGCAAATCGGCGGTTTATAGGTGTTTAAAGTTTTTAGAACCTACCGATATGTCGAACTATGGTACTATCATGATGAGGGGTTGTTGGGATGTGGGATTGTGCCACATGGAGGAGAGAGCAAAGGGGAGGCTTGACCCCTGTTTTCCCATGATTTTCTTTGTTATCACTTTCTAGCCCCTCCTCAGTAGTGCAACATAATATCGCAGTATCGGCACCCCGCATGTTTTGGAGTATGTCGTAACTGATGGAATTCTCAGACTGTGATATGCCGATTATGCGATAAAAGTTGTCCCCAGACCCGTTGATAGCTAATATGTGATATCGGTGATCGGCGGATCGTTGTTCCTTCAAACATCAATGCTCCTAATGTTGAATTTTCTAATTCTATCTGTTAGAAAATTAATATGTATTCTATTGGTTTATTTCTTCTACTTGTTTAAATTTGAACAAGTTATTTAATACATTTAAATACCGAAATAAACACAATAAAATCACACCATCTACAGATCATCAACTAAAAGAAAACAAACACACAAGTGACACTGTTATTTTTGGACAAATATCCCCGGAAAAACCCAATGTGGGAAAATCGGTGCTCCTATTCAGAGTGTTTTATTACTATGCAATCTATCTGAGTACAATTGGGTGCCTAATTGGTTCAGCCAACAGAGAAAAATACACGGAAGAAATACCTCTATATCCGGAAACAGGTATTCAGAAAACTTGTCCCACGAAACCCCCTCCGACACAACTGAAGCTTAGCGCTGACCCTTCTGGCCTCTACGCCAGTCTCCTGCCGACCTACGTCAACCCAAGGATCCTTTATGTCAGCCCTCTGAGGCACTTATGGGACACTCTATGTCACTCCAATAGCCTTTGCGTGGATGACGCAATCCCTGTGGCCTCTGCGTTGTCTCTACTGGGCTTTGTATAGCCTGGACTGGCTGCTACTCTCACTCTCTCTACTTTTGCAGTGGTCTCTCAGTATTGTATCTGCCTCTCTACCTTGTACTCATTGCCCCTCACTACTGATCACTTATAACAAAAATGAATGACTGATCACTCTGGTGTATTCTCCAACTGACCCTCAAGCCTCTTCTTATACTTTTCATGTTGGTCCATCAACGACCAAGATTAAATCTCTAATCAATGGCTAAGATTAGATTTGGCTTGATCCATGACTTTTGGAACCTTCTATCCCTATTTTATATTAATACCCAATAATATTTTATTTTTCCTAAGTTTAGACTTAGGAACTCCATTAAAAATATTAATTATTTTAATATCTCCCAAACTGGGTACAATCTGTCCAAACCATTTCTGGGTCTTGGAGATCTCATTTTTTTTAGCTTCTCCACTAATTTTCATCGCTAGAGCACATCCAATGCTACCCCAAATTAACACTCCCTCTTAGCGAGGACTGTGCTCTAGTAATACTCCTCAGTGAGCATCACTCTAATTATCCGACAATGGTCCTTGTGCTGATGCTAGGCCTCCTCGCCCAACATCCTCTGCAATGCTGCATCTAGTACTTTTTCCCATGGCCCTGCCATCACCACTGCTACATTCATACAACAACTCCCTCTACATCCGTGTTGCTGCGGGTCCATCCTCCCAATACTGCATCAGCACTACATCCCCTCTCATTATGCTGCATCATGCTACTGCATACTACTACTGCACTACAAATCAGTTACTGAGAAGTAAGTAACTCATCCACCCAACTTCTAACATCTCTATTAGGCTAGAAAAACTCCCGATGCTGAAGCGCTCTCGGCCACTAACAAGTGCTCCCTCTATTGGCCTCTGTGCTGCTGCAGCAATTCCCTGCATCTCGCATCGCTGCACACCTCTCTGTGCCATCCTGCACTAGTGCAACACTCCCGTGCCTCTCGCACTATTGCAGCCTGCTAGCCATGTGCTTCCTAAAGACTCCTACATTGTAGCACTCTTATATGCTTCACCTTCATCTGTCTCTACTGACATACACCAGTCTTGTTACTCCTATTCGAGGCTCCCTTAGCAAGGAATAATCCAAGAGGTTGGGTGCCTCAAGGATTCTATCCCTCATTGCCTATAGTCCTCCTGACTACAACTCGATGTCTCCCCACTTCTTCTTAGGTGGAATATGAGAACTCATGGTAGAATCGTCATCCTCCTCGATGTCTTTCTCCACCTTTGCTGGCACTGTCTTCGAGTCAGAAGCCTCCCCCTTACTTTTCTTCCTTGGACACTGGTTTGCATAGTGATCCAGTTCCCCACATTGGAAGCACTTGATCTTGGAGAGGTCCTTCTTCTTCCTCTTCTCCTACTTTCCTGTAGATGTTAGAGTCGCATCCTCTTCCTCTTCCTTCTTGATCCTGACCCCTTTGCTGCTACTCCTCGCCTTGGTCAGTCATCTGATCTCTTCTTGAGGAAGAGCCACCCACAGTTATTCCCAATTCGAAAGACTTGTCCTACCTAGTATGCTCTGGACAAATGTCTCCAAATCCTTCGAGACTACATTAAGTGTAGTCCTCACCATCAACTCCTAATCTCAAGTGGCCCCTATGGAAGTTAGCTAGTCATGGAACTCCTTCAACCGACTGAGGAAGACATCTATCTGCTTTCCCTTCTACATCTAGTATGACCTTAGTTGATTCTCTAGGAGCATCTTCCTCTGCATGGAAGTATGCTGGCGCAATGTCTTCAAAGTGTCCCACATCTCCTTTTCTGTTTCGTTCTTAGCAATATGTGGTACCACATGATCCTTAACCCCATTAATGATGATGCACTTTTCCTTAGCCATTACCTCCTCGTAACTTTCATTAGCTACTGGGTTAATTGGGATAGCCATCACTCTCAAGGCGAAGCCCTTGATATGATGTCTATCTAGAATGGACAAGATCATGGCCTTCCAAACCACGAAGTTGGATGCTCTGTCCAACCTGTCCTGATCTCTCAACCCATTCATGGCCATCTTGTTGCTCTTCTATTGACTCCTCTGAGTCTCTCTACTTCCCACTTGGAAGTTCTTGATTTGACTCCTGTTGAGTCTCTCTACCTCCCAACAAGAATTTCTCTTATGTAATCCCTCTAAATCCCGATTTCCCTCCTAGAAATCCTTCTGCCAGCTGTCAAGTTTCTCCTCTCTAATCGTTATGCAATTGTAACTCTGATCTGGATTCCTTGGCTAGAAATCTACCTCAGCAACAACTCCCTCTACCTTGGTATTTCCCTGTTAGGTATTGTTATGACCACATTACACCACCAACTTCACTCCCGCAAACTGCCCATAACTTCCTTTGCCCCAACAATTGAAGGATTGAGCCTCTTGGCTCTTCGCAATCCCAACAATAGCAAAACAACTCCCTTAGCGAATTGCATCAGCCCTCCAGGTCTCTGCGTGGCTTTCCATAAGCCTCTTTCTATCCTCCTCAGCGTCTACGTTGGCCTCTCTCTAGCCCAGACTAATGACGCAGTCCCTCTGCATCAACCTTTCCTCTTTCGCTTCTAGAAGGATGAGTTATTGTTACTCGGGATAGCTGATTCTTCTGCAAATGATCTGCTTAGTTGATTCCCTCAATTCTCCTGTGATCTGCAACCGCGCTCTGATACCATGTTGAATTTTCTAATTCTATTCGTTAGAAAATTAATTTGTATTCTATTGGTTTATTTATTCTACTTGTTTAAATTCGAACAAGTTATTCAATACATTTAAACACTGAAATAAACAAAATACAGTCACAACATGTATATATCATCAATTTAAAGAAAACAAGCACACAAGTGACACCGTTATTTTTGGAAAAATATCCTTGGAAAAGCCCAATGCGGGAAAACCAGTGCACCTATTCAAAGGGTTTTATTATTATGCAGTCCATCTGAGTACAACTAGGTGCCTAACCGTCTCACTCGACAAAGAAAAATACATGGAAACAATACCTCTATATTTGGAAAAAGGTATTCAAAAAACTTGTCCCACAAAACCTTCTCTGGTATAACTAAAGCTTAGTGTTGGCCCTTCTGGCCTCTGTGTTAGCCTCCTACTGACCTGCATCAATCCCATGACCCTCTATGTTAGCCCTCTCAGGCACTACGTAGTCTCTGGAACCCTCCATGTCACTCCAACAACCTCTGCATGGATGACACAGTGCCTCTGGCCTCTGCACTGTCTCTGCTGGGCTCTACGTAGCCTGGACTAGCTACTGCTCTTGCTCTCTCTAATTCTACGCTGGTCTCTCAGTATTATCTTTGCCTCGTACTCACTACCCCTCATTGCTGATCATTAATTCAACTTTGCTTAGCAACCCCGCTCTAACAAAATGAATGACTGATCACTCTCGTGTGTTCTTCAACTGACCCTCAAGCCTCTTCTTATACTTTTCTTGTTGGTCCATCAACGGCCGAGATTAAATCTCTAATCAATGGCTAAGATTATATTTGGCTTGATCCATGATTTTTGGAACCTTCTAACCCAGTTTTATATTAATACCCATTAATATTTTATTTCTCCTAAGTTTAGAGTTAGGAGTTCCATTAAAATATTAATTATTTTTAATATCTCCCAAACTAGGTACAATCTATCCAAACCATTTCTGGGCCTTGGAGATTTCATGTGCTTTAGCCTGTCCACTAATTTTTATGGCTAGAGCACATCTGATGCTACCCCAAATAAAAACCTAACCTGCCTAGACCCCGCTGATGCCAATATGCGATTGTGATCAGCCCTCCAAACCTCCAGCTGTGATTTTCCTCCACACTTAGTCATTTTCTGGGTTTTCTTGCCTTTTCCAAGGTATAATTCAAAATGCCTTAGCTTCTTCTCTAGGAGTCCATTTTCAGACATCCATATGCCCTTGGAAAGCTCTTTCTGAGCACTATGCAATGGAGAGAGTTTGATTTGGCTCTGATAGCTTATGTGGCTTGGGATAAATGCTCCAAAATCCAGTGCTCTTGGGAAACCTTGGCTAATTGAAACCCACAATGCAGTGAGTGACAATAGGGTGTTTGAGAGGAATCCCATGGTAGCTACGAGCTTCTTGTAGAAAATCATCACAGTAGCAAGCTTACTAAAGAAGCCATAGAATTATCAGCATGGTTGTTGTGAGTTCAACATTTCAAAGAGTCAATGAGAAGATAATTTTGAAGTCATATTCTAAGAAGAAGAAGGACTCAAAGCCTACATTGGACCCTCTACATTAGAAAGTGCTATTAACAATATTTCCAACGATATGTGGAAGTCAAAAGGTGGACCCCTGGATCAAAATATATGGTATACTGAAATTCAGGGATTTGAAGCCTTAGGAAGGAAGTAATATCGACATATCAGAGATCAGAATGTCAAAGGTCCATCATATCAATGCATCAGAGCATCGAAGGTTAGCATATCGGTGCATCAACACATTATGATATTGGAATATCAGAGGATCGATATTGTAACAGCCCTGGTGAAAATTTCATGTGAAAAAGGTTAATAAAGGAAAAATAATATCACGATTAAGGGACACTTGTTCCAAGCAGAATGTTTGGAAAATATATCCTAGTGGGCCTTACTAGATGTGTTTATGTCTAAAGGAAATTGGCAAAGACATTCAAATCGAAAAAGGAAATTTGGCACATTTATTTATGAAAATATAGGAAATCGGGAGAAAAATAAGGTGAAAGGTCACAGGTTGTGTTATCACTTAAGAATTCTAATACCAAAATGTCTCACATTAGTTTATACTAAAAGTCAGTGCTAGTCTAAGTTTGATGTTTGTTTGCCTTAGAGTTTGAGTCTTAGGAGTCTTGAGTCAAATATGCATTATCATTCATCACTGGACATTCTCATTCATCACCGGTCTCATAGCCATATGTCCACATGAGCAGTTATTTATGCTGCCTTTACTTAAACAAGTGCCAAATCTCAGAAAAATCTTATAAGGTTGCAAGTTTCGAAAGGGAAAGGTCAGGTCAAAGAAGGTAGAAGTGAATCATCTACAGGAGAAGCAGTCCAAAGAAGAATAACCAAGCCAGCATGAAGAACATCTGTAGTTGAAAGATATCACATAAGCAAGTAAGGCTAAGTCCAAAGTTTTGATGAATTACCTCTTGAAGTATAATTTGAAGAATGGTGTCAGTTTATTCACTTTTGAACAGCCTCATGGCATATGGAAAATTCATTTCAAAGGAAAGAAAACTCGAAGAAGTCAAATTTTGGCATAAAACTGTGTTTTTGAAATTACACAGCAGTTTCGTAGCGCGCTACGAAACTGCTGTAGTTGCATATTGTGATTTGATGGACCATTTTTGTGATACAAAGGGAAATATTATTTGAATCGGAGGGTCTGAAAGGGAGCATTCACGAAGTATAAGTGTCTAGCAAAGGCAAAACAAGGAAAGGAAAGACATTTTTGAACTCCAAAGTTTTATGTTATGAAAAGAGCAGTCGACTTCCAAGAGGATCAGCAAGCAATGGAAAGCTCATCTCTGAAAAGTGAAAGAGGTTTTTATTCCTAAGCCACTTAATTACAAAAACATCTTCCACTTTCTCCAAATACATCATGACCTGGGAGAAATGGATAACTAAACTTGCGCTACGAAACTACTGTAGGTGCAGTTTTTCACAAACAGACTTTCCTGTTTAACACTTGTTTTTCAAAGACATATTGTGAGCGGTGGGAAATTTTTTTCACAAAACCAAGAGAGGTTTTTGTTCAGCACGGATTGGTTTATAGAAACCTCCTTCAGTTTGTCCAAATACATTTTTTATCAGAAGTTATGAGCTCTGTCCCAAGACCTATTGTTCAGCCAGAACAGAGCAAGGGACATTTTCCTAGTTTCTAGGAACAACAAGTGGATGAGTCATCAAGGGATAGTTGGAAGGTTATGGGCTTCATCAAGTTCGACATCATGGAGTTTTAGGTGTCAAATAATGTGTTAAATGTTTAGATAAGGTTTTTTTGATCATAATGAGGAGTTACACTCCTAATTGTTTTAGGTCTCTAGGACTCCTAGTTAGTTGTCTTTTGTATTAAATAGTTAGTTTAAGTGTCAATAGGTGTCAAATAAGGAGGAATTAGAATTCCCCTCATGCTTGAGGAGGAATCTCATTAGTTAGAAGAAGAACTCTATATATAGCTGGAGCAGCAATGTAAAA
>APFE030850214.1:23986-80244 GCA_000404065.3 Pinus taeda
GCCTTTTCCAAGGTATAATTCAAAATGCCTTAGCTTCTTCTCTAGGAGTCCATTTTCAGACATCCATATGCCCTTGGAAAGCTCTTTCTGAGCACTATGCAATGGAGAGAGTTTGATTTGGCTCTGATAGCTTATGTGGCTTGGGATAAATGCTCCAAAATCCAGTGCTCTTGGGAAACCTTGGCTAATTGAAACCCACAATGCAGTGAGTGACAATAGGGTGTTTGAGAGGAATCCCATGGTAGCTACGAGCTTCTTGTAGAAAATCATCACAGTAGCAAGCTTACTAAAGAAGCCATAGAATTATCAGCATGGTTGTTGTGAGTTCAACATTTCAAAGAGTCAATGAGAAGATAATTTTGAAGTCATATTCTAAGAAGAAGAAGGACTCAAAGCCTACATTGGACCCTCTACATTAGAAAGTGCTATTAACAATATTTCCAACGATATGTGGAAGTCAAAAGGTGGACCCCTGGATCAAAATATATGGTATACTGAAATTCAGGGATTTGAAGCCTTAGGAAGGAAGTAATATCGACATATCAGAGATCAGAATGTCAAAGGTCCATCATATCAATGCATCAGAGCATCGAAGGTTAGCATATCGGTGCATCAACACATTATGATATTGGAATATCAGAGGATCGATATTGTAACAGCCCTGGTGAAAATTTCATGTGAAAAAGGTTAATAAAGGAAAAATAATATCACGATTAAGGGACACTTGTTCCAAGCAGAATGTTTGGAAAATATATCCTAGTGGGCCTTACTAGATGTGTTTATGTCTAAAGGAAATTGGCAAAGACATTCAAATCGAAAAAGGAAATTTGGCACATTTATTTATGAAAATATAGGAAATCGGGAGAAAAATAAGGTGAAAGGTCACAGGTTGTGTTATCACTTAAGAATTCTAATACCAAAATGTCTCACATTAGTTTATACTAAAAGTCAGTGCTAGTCTAAGTTTGATGTTTGTTTGCCTTAGAGTTTGAGTCTTAGGAGTCTTGAGTCAAATATGCATTATCATTCATCACTGGACATTCTCATTCATCACCGGTCTCATAGCCATATGTCCACATGAGCAGTTATTTATGCTGCCTTTACTTAAACAAGTGCCAAATCTCAGAAAAATCTTATAAGGTTGCAAGTTTCGAAAGGGAAAGGTCAGGTCAAAGAAGGTAGAAGTGAATCATCTACAGGAGAAGCAGTCCAAAGAAGAATAACCAAGCTAGCATGAAGAACATCTGTAGTTGAAAGATATCACATAAGCAAGTAAGGCTAAGTCCAAAGTTTTGATGAATTACCTCTTGAAGTATAATTTGAAGAATGGTGTCAGTTTATTCACTTTTGAACAGCCTCATGGCATATGGAAAATTCATTTCAAAGGAAAGAAAACTCGAAGAAGTCAAATTTTGGCATAAAACTGTGTTTTTGAAATTACACAGCAGTTTCGTAGCGCGCTACGAAACTGCTGTAGTTGCATATTGTGATTTGATGGACCATTTTTGTGATACAAAGGGAAATATTATTTGAATCGGAGGGTCTGAAAGGGAGCATTCACGAAGTATAAGTGTCTAGCAAAGGCAAAACAAGGAAAGGAAAGACATTTTTGAACTCCAAAGTTTTATGTTATGAAAAGAGCAGTCGACTTCCAAGAGGATCAGCAAGCAATGGAAAGCTCATCTCTGAAAAGTGAAAGAGGTTTTTATTCCTAAGCCACTTAATTACAAAAACATCTTCCACTTTCTCCAAATACATCATGACCTGGGAGAAATGGATAACTAAACTTGCGCTACGAAACTACTGTAGGTGCAGTTTTTCACAAACAGACTTTCCTGTTTAACACTTGTTTTTCAAAGACATATTGTGAGCGGTGGGAAATTTTTTTCACAAAACCAAGAGAGGTTTTTGTTCAGCACGGATTGGTTTATAGAAACCTCCTTCAGTTTGTCCAAATACATTTTTTATCAGAAGTTATGAGCTCTGTCCCAAGACCTATTGTTCAGCCAGAACAGAGCAAGGGACATTTTCCTAGTTTCTAGGAACAACAAGTGGATGAGTCATCAAGGGATAGTTGGAAGGTTATGGGCTTTCATCAAGTTCGAAATCATGGAGTTTTAGGTGTCAAATACTGTGTTAAATGTTTAGATAAGGTTGTTTTGATCATAATGAGGAGTTAGACTCCTAATTGTATTAGGTCTTTAGGACTCCTAGTTAGGTGTCTTTTGTATTAAATAGTTAGTTTAAGTGTCAATAGGTGTCAAATAAGGAGGAATTCGAATTCCCCTCATGCTTGAGGAGGAATCTCAATTAGTTATAAGAATAAATCTATATATAGCTGGATCAGCAATGTAAAATAGGTTGGATATTTTGAGAAACAGAGTATTGCTTTGGCTTGTGTAAAAACCCAGTTTAGTAATATAATTTGCTGCTTATCTTCTCAGGATTCTTACAGTGTTTCAAATACTCAAGATATGTGGTTTTGCTTTATGTTTAATGTTTTTACAGTTGTATGAATACACAATCACTCAGAATTCACTTATGCTACTCTGATTTCCTGTGTGTATTTGTAAACTGAGGTTTCTATGAGATGTTGTTTTGAGTATTTAAACATTACATGCCCTGACTTCTATGAATGAGCAGTGTTATAGCTTACTGAATATGATCAACTCCATAAGCCCAATGGAAGCCTTTGTAATGTCTGTCCAGCCAACATGTTTATTAAATTTACTTTACTAGAGTTAGCCCTCTTATCAACAATCAAAATCAATAACTTTTTTGAGAGAGCCCTCTCAGGCTAGGGAGGCTAATCCTTAGTCAAAAGATTGGTCTGAAACAGTTACTTGAAGTTAGCCTGGTCTGCAGCCTTCCAGTGCTTAATTTTGAGATAACAGGTTGCATGTGAGGAGGTAATTAAAGGAAAATAATGGAAAAGGAAGAAATTAGAGGCCTCGTATATAAAAAGGTTTTTGGGGATCATTTCATGGCTTTTTCCAAGTTCAAATTTGGAGCTCTCTCATTATTCTCTCTCACTCTCACTCTTTTGGTCACTTAGAGTTTTGTTGGAGCACTCTAAATTTGGATCAAGGAAGGAAAAGTAAGCAAAAGGAAAAGAACGGAAGCAAGGATCAAGGAAAGGAAACTAGGATCAAGCAACTTCCTCATAAATACTTGCAGGTAACCTTTTGCATGTGTGATTTCCTAGATGGTTTGGAGATGCATGGTGTTGCATGTTGGTGTATGGTTATCTTGGTGTCGGTGGCATGGATTTGCTGGGTTATGACAGTGGTTTTCAGCCTAACCTTTCCTTTTTCTGGATGTCATGGTATGTTGGGATGTTTATTTCGGTTTTTGAGCTTTGATTTTCTAGATAGATTTGAGAATCCGAGGCGGAGGTGGTCTCAAGTTCCATTCCAAAAGGTCTAGGAATCCTTTGATTGGTTTTGGCAGGATACACGGTAAAGCCTGAGGGAGATGTCTCAATTTAGGACCTAGTGATACAGGTTTGGATTGGGGTAATGCTTGAGAGACAAGGAGATAGAAAATTCCTCAAGGGTAGTGATGGATTTTGGATGGCATTCCAAGTTCTTTTCTATTGTGATTGGAGCACCGATTTTGGTGTGATCATGGTTTGGTTAGGGTCGAGGTGATTTAACCTTTGGATTCCCTTGCTTGTTCTTGGATTGGTTGTTCTATGAGATCCCACATTCATGCTTGGAATATGGCACGGGAGTGACTAGCTGAAAGAGAGATTTGGTTCGGCCATGTTTATGGTCGGGTGGTACATAGAAGTCCCGAACCTAGTTGGATTTGCCTATGATTAATAAAATCTAAGTTCTCTTACTTTTGCATTGATTTATATGTGGATTTAATGGTTGTCTTATCTCTGATATTTACATGGATTTATGTTTGTTATACCCATGGTTAAATGACTGGTTCATGTCATGGTTATTTCATGTATTTACCTGTAATTGTTAAATGGATGGATGAAATATATAATTGATGATGTAGTAGTTCAATGGAGAAGGAGGTGATCCTTTTGGTTATGCTTCGTAATTTTTTTCAGTGATTAATGCTATGTCTTGTATCTTAGACCTGTAGGTTGAATTGATTCCAAGGGTTTGATAGAATGTCAGTGCTGGTTGGGGATGCTCAAGCCTAGTCCCGAGGTTGATTTTGATTCATCAACATTGTTATCATGTCCTTAATGAATTGTGAATGTTGTAGCAAGTTATGGTCAAAGGATGGGATTCTACGCTAGAAAAGTGGCTTAAATCTTGTGGTCACTAGCATGGAATTGACAATTTTCATCCACAATCCCTAGCAGGTAGGCTTGTGAGAGCGACTTTAGGTTTCTGGTCGCTCCCTTGCCCATAACATGAGAGTGACTATGGCCTAAGAGATGTAGAACAACAGTGGGACCTAGGGACAAGCTGTCTGAGTGGCTGACTTGTCTCTTGAGGGTTGTGTTGATGATACTAGATGACTGTGTGTGATGTTCTGCCAATTCCATTTCCTTAAGGTCCCCAAGGATATTGAATCCCTTATAGTAACTTCTCTCATCACATGTTTGTCTGGCTAGTTGACTTCTTGGGTGGACCTAGGAATAGGGGGTGTTATAGATTGGTATCAAAGAATGGTTCATACCTTCGACTGGATGGCGATGTGTGTTTGTCATGCATGCATGTCAGTTGCATGTGTGTCTCTTACACTTGTGTTCCATGTGCGTGTTGCATTGCATCATGTTGATCATGGTTGTAATAAGGTTATCATGAGAAACTTGATGTGATTTTGTGGAATGTAACGTCATAAGTATATGACTAGTTTCTTGATTATATGCAGATTATATGCAACTTTATTAGATGCATCTTGATTGCATCCTTGTATGTTGGGTTGCACTCTTGATTATTTGATTACATGTATCAGTCTTGTAGTTTGATTACAAGAATTTATTTCTTATGCTCGACTACATGCAGTTATGTGTATGTGTAGTTGATTAGGAATTGCTTATGCATGTTGATGGTTGCATGTGCAATGTGTATGATGGAATACCAATTTTTGTCATGCATAAGGTCACAGAATGCATTGGTTATATGGCCTTGTATTTATGATTGGGACCTACCTAGAAGGATGTTTATGTTGATGCATTTATTCGATATATGTCTATATTCTATTATGATTATGTTATATGTGTATCACGCTGATTTGATGATATTGCAGACAAGGTATCCTCCCCAAATTATGCTAAGCTACGTTGGTTTATTGTAATTGGTTTAGCTAACATAGTATGCCTTGCAAGAAAGAGATCATATGGCTAGCAAGGTGGTAGACTACATAGGATCTCCCTATGCATCAGATGAGCAATGTGGTGTGGGGTATTCTTCTGATTTGGCAAACACATTGAGAAGCTTGCGGGAAGACATAAGGAGTTGCAAAGCGGACAATGATAAAATCATGCAAGCACAAGAGAAACAAGCATAGGTGAATGAAATATTACTTCAGAGTTTGTCATAATTGCAACGACAGGGGCCACTTTGGATCAGTCATAGGCAAGAGGATAGAACTAATGGGGCATATGGTCGTAGATCTCATAGTAGACACAGGTCTTATGGTGGGCACAAGTTGGATAGATCTAACATGATCATAGATGGTAGGTTGTTGGACACTCCAAATAAAAGAGGTAATGGACACAAGTACTATTCTAGTCTTGGTTCTCATAGACATCATGATTATCCTCATTATCACCCTTACAGGAGAAGTGATAGGGGATACTATTCGGATGAGTTCAAGAAATCTAAGCCACCTACCTTTGATGGATAGATGAAGAAATCGCAGGATGCAGAGGCATTACTACTTCGTATGAGTAAATTTTTTAGATTGCATGATAATTCTGTTGAAAATAGCAATAAGAAATGATAAAAATATAATCCAAAATATTCCAATTTTAATTTGCCCTTGAATTAAAATTGTCAATTAAACTCGAATTTAGTCTCACCAGCTGCTTGGGAATAATTAATTAATTCATTATGGATTAATTAGTTGGAAAAATTCAAGCTAGAAGTCTTTGTGAAGTCATGCAACAATTATCCCTTAAATTAAGGAGATTATCCCTTAATTAAGGAGATAAGATTGAGTTATATTTGAGTTGTAATTAGTTAGCTCAGTTTACTAAGTTAAGTCTAGTTAAATTAGCTCAAAACAGTTTGAGGAACTAAGTATTGAACCTCAAAATTACCCTCTCCTTGACAACTTTTCTCACTTCTTTCCCTTGCTTTTCCATAAGATTACAAATCCCAATCAATGATAAATGATAGGTTTTGTGTTAAGGAAGGCATTACATGATTGACATGTTATATTTTTATTTTTTTTCTATTTAAATAAATTTTTGCAAATTAGCTACAGGACATAGCCTATTCTGTAGCTAACAGTGTATTTTGTAGCTACTTCCATGGTTTGGCAGGTTCCAGGTGTCAAATGAAGAATCCGGCCACATGGGCATCTCTAGAATCGTCTCTACATGGATTATATCCTATTCACTCAGCCCAGATTGACAAGAAAGAAATCTCAAGATCGTAGTCAAAGGTGGAGTCAAACATATGATACCTAGAAGCAATAGGATGCTTCATCTCCTCTTTCGTGGTTAATCAATAAATCTAAGAGTGTTATTGCAAGCATTAACTTGGATCAACCACCTGTGTTAACGATTCTATTGCAAACATCTCGCTCGAATTTAAGTCACCTATAGTTGATCAGAAGTTTACACAGTTTTGTTGTAATACATATTAGCTACTTGTAGCTAAGATAGTTATGATTATTTCCTTTTAAATACTAGTTGTACAGAACTGAGGGGGGTTTGGAGAATTTTATGTATTAAGTTCAAACTTTCAGCTCTATATTTTGAACTTTATTTTTTTCTATAATATAAGTCGTGTGTTGACCAATGATCATTTAAGAGAGCATTTTCAATTAGTTAGCAGCTCAACCCAATCAATTGTAGAGGGCCCCTGAAATAAAGGAGGTTTTATTTCCATTCGTTTTCTATTTAGTTTTGATTTCATTATTTTCTTTTAGTAGTATTTCTAACTTAGGTTGATTATTTTAGTTTTGATCAATAGGATAATGTTAAAAATCAATTGTGCAATCTTTTTCTTCCAACACATTTCATGAAAGGAAACGATTTTGTTTCTAAACAGAGTAATGTTGAAGTAATGAGAATGCATAGTTGTCTAGCTTACTCACTATTTTGTTATTTATTTTCTAGGACAAATTTGTCAATCCAATGCATTAGTGAATGGTTTTTATCACCATTCAATTTCATACTCATCCTAAACTAAATGGTTAAACATTCACTTCACACAATGGTTGAAATCAATTAGCTACCTTCTATATGTTTCATTTAGTTCTCTAGATCATAAAGTACAGAAAGTTGCTCGTACCCCATCTCAAGAAGGTTATCTTTCAAAATTGATGGTTAGAGTAACTAGAAGTACTTCAGTTGATTTCATTCTCTATATTTATTTCAACATGCATTACAACTTCACCCTTAATTCTAAGAAATATATTCATGACTTAGGATTAATGACGAGATAGGATATATGCTCTGTTTTTCCTTTCTTTAAATTAGATTTTGACTAGCTTCAGCTCTTGGTTCACTTTTAGGAATTTTAGATTCACTTAAATTTCTCACAGTTCAGATTGTACATCATTAGCAATCAAAGAACAGAAACCCCCAAAACAATATAAAAATACAAAACAATGAAGTAAGAAGGGTTAACTAAGCACATATAGTGCACTACACTTTATTAGCTTACAAACCTTGGTTGATAATTTATGCAAGCAATTTAAGACACTAAATTGACTAAACATTTTGGCGCCATTGCTAGGGAAGTGTAACTTAGGTAACCTTATCCCTTACATTAAAAAAAAATTATATGCATAGAGAAAGAGACTCTAGGGGTAGATTTATAGCTAGAGGCAGGAGTTCCATTCCTACAACACCACCTACTCCACCAAGACTAAGAAGAGATACACCTCCATCTCAACCTCATACTCCTAGCCATAGAACTCCTGAAGTTCTAAGGTAAGAAATTCAATCAAGAGGATCTCCTACTTCATCTACTGCAACAGTCCTAGAGGAGGAGAATCTTGGATCTCCAACAGAAGGAGTAGCCTTTTTCACCTCCACAGGGGAGCATATTTTAGTTGAAGAATTAAGAATACCTAGTGAGGAAGAAGAAATAGAGCCTCTCTCCCACATACCATTAATAGAGGAACTAGAGGAAGGGAAATTAACCTTGCAGGTTGAATATTATACTGACTCTAAAGAAACTATAATGGCAGAAGAAGGAGAGGATGGAGAATTCACACTATTTGGAGGAGGACGAGTTAGAGGAAGAGGTAGAAGAAATAATGGAGAAGGCGGAGGAAATAATGGAGGAGATAGAGGAAATAGGGAAATTGATAATTCTTTTGGATTCCCTATAGTTGATGAAGAAACAAATGCCACAATGAAAAATATCTCACCTTCTGTCGTCTCAAATTTCCATGGGTTAAAAAGTGAAGATCCTGAAACATTTTTATTTGAATTTGAAGTCTTGTACAAAACCTATGATTATTTAGAAGACTCTCAAAAACTTAAGTTGCTTCCTTCAATGTTGAAAGGAGCTGATTTGAAGTGGTTCATGGGGTTGGTCACTTAGTCCATTAGAACATGGAATGACATGAAGAAAGTGTTTTTGGACAGGTATTTGGATTATTACATGCCTACCAATCACAAGGATTAAGTGTTCAAAATGATGCAAAGAGAGGATGAAAAGTTAGAGGATTTAATTGAGAGATTCAACTATATTTCGAGAATGATTTCGGAAAAATCACATAAAAAAACTTTTGTTGACACATTTCGAACCAACACATTGGTTGGTTCGAAATGCGTCGACAAAAGTTTTTTATGTGATTTTGCCGAAATCATTCTCGAAACAATATTATGGATCACAGAAGTCTAAATTCCTTAATAGATTCAACTATAACTTGAAAAGAACAAAAATGGATAACTTAGATGAAGATACCTTAAAAGCTCTTCTATTAAAAGCCATTAGATATGAGTGGATAGTTATCCTTAACATGATGGGGAAGGGAGATATCTCTCAACTCTCATTAAGTGACATAGGAGAATTATGTGTTCATCTCTCAAGAGGAAAATCCAAAACTGGGAAAGGTCCAATAGATCCTTCTCTTGTTAGAGTGAATAAATCTACAACTAGATCAACGAGTAGAGAAAAAATTGGGAATATGCTTTATGAATTCAAAACATATGTTCTAGGGAGCCTTAGTGAACAAATAAACACCCTTAAGTTACAAAACAAGGAGAAAATCGAGGCTATGCTTTAGCTATTTTCTATCCCAAATGCAGAAAAAAACATGCTTTAAGAGAATTCCCTTTTGATGCAAAAATCATAGAGACTTGTGTGATTATCAAAAAAACCATGAGACCAAGGGTTGTCCTTCAATTTTAGGTCTTAAGGTTGTTTTTCAAGAAGAAACAATTCCAAATTCAGCCAAATCTCTTTGCTTTGTCTCTAGAAGACCCTGATAGGGGCCACCAAATCAAGGATTTAATAATCAAATGTATCTTCAGCCCCCACCAAATTGGAATTCTTGGCAGCAATCTTGGCCTCAATCTCAATCTCAATCTCAACCTTAGGCTCAAGGAATACAAAATCCTTATGGAAGATTTTCCCAATATTATCAATATCCTCCATCATATCAGAATTATCCTCCCCCACAAATCTTACAACAAAATCAGTAGCCACAACTTCAAAATTAGAATCATCAACTTTCACTACCATTCCCACAACAAATTCCACAAAAAACCAGCAACCTCAACTTCAAAACCAAAATCCTCAACTCTTACTACCATTTCAGCAGAGACCAAATCATCTACCTACCCAACCATTACCAAACCCCAACAATAAAAATACTCAGAATACTTACATGGTGGAAGGACAACAATTTCCAACATATATGATCACTCCTCTATATCTCAATGATGTTCAACTAGATCTTGCAGGATATTAAAAAAGGAAAAGCCTTCTGTAGTTATTCAGGAACAAGACAATTCTAAGGAAGATTCTCTATAGCCCAATAAAATTTTTGAAGGAACATCTCTCCAAAACCAAAATACTGAAAATGAAAAATAGAAAGAAGCAATGAACTCAACTGCTATCATTGAGAAACCAGTATCTACTTTCACACCTCCTTTTCCTGAAAGATTACAAGTTGATAGAGGGGTAGAAACACAGATTATGTTTCCTAATTATGATTTTCTAGATGAATTGAAAAATGTCTGTATCAAAATCTCTTTATTACAAGCCATTAAGGAGATTCCAATCCTAGCTAAAACAATAAAGGAGCTGAGCATAAAGAAACCAGGAAGAAAAGCAAAAGAAACAAAAAGAATTCACCTGATAAGAAAAATAGCGGACATAATGATGGGAAAATTTGGCATACAAAAATATGTAGATCCAGGAAGTCCAATTGTGAAAACACATATCAATGGAGTTGAATTTCCAAATACATTGATTGATTTAGGAGCAACAATAAACGTCATGAGCAAACAAACCATGGAACAACTCAAGCTTCATAATCTTCTTTACACACCTACATTACTGCAATTAGCAAATAGATCTGTAATCAAACCAGATGGTGTGTTAGAATATATTTCAGTGTCCTTAGATTATTGGGAATATCCTATTGATTTTATGATCTTAACTCCCAAGAAAAATCTATCATGACATCCACTTATATTAGGAAGACCTTGGTTGGCCATAGCTGATGCTTTCATTAGTTGTAGATCTAGTGACATGTATATTTCTGATGAGAATTCAATGAAGAAATTCACTCTATATCCTCTAGCAATAAAAATCACAGAAATAGATGACAAAGAATGGATTGATGATGAAAATGACATTCAGCCTCTCTTTACTATTTCAAACATTAGTGAAGATAGTCAAATCTTGAATACATTGGAAAATTTTGAATCATCTCCAGAATATGAACATGATCAATTCCAAGAAAAATCCAATATTGAATATTTGTCATCTAGGTAGATGTCTATTTATTCTATGGAAGAATTTGGTAGCTTTACAATTGAAATCTTTCTATGGAGAACATTGAACATAAACAATAACTTCAAGAAATTACAACGGGAAAAGCTAATCGGGACATTACAACAACATTCTGCTGCATATGCATGGGAATATACTGACATGAAAGGAATTAGTCCTAAGACTTTTATACATCACATCTACATTGAGAAAAATTGTAAACCTATCAAACAACCTCAAAGAAGGATGAATCCAAATCTTAGGGAAATTGTGAAAGAAGAGTTGCAAAAACTGATGAATGTAAACTTCACTTACCCAATTTCAGACAACCAATGGGTTCCCCTCTAGTGATTGTGCCTAAAAAGAATGGTAAATGGAGGGTATGCATTGATTATCAAGAATTGAATAAAGCTACCCTTAAAGATCAATTTTCCTTTGCCCTTTATAGATCAAGTGTTAGATACATTAGCAGGTAAGAATTATTTCTCATTCTTGGATGGTTTTAGTGGTTATAATGAAATTCAGGTGGCACTTGAAGGTCAAGATAAAACCACATTTACTTGTCCATGGGGAACATATGCCTACCGAGTACTTCCTTTTGGATTATGTAATGCACCTGCAACATTCCAAACAAGATTACTAGGAATTTTTTCTGATCTAATACATGATTGTGTAGAGGTATATATGGCTGACTTTACAGTCTATGGGAATACATTTGTAGAAGATTTACAAAATCTGGAAAACGTTCTTAAAATATGTAAGGAAGCAAACCTTTCACTAAGCCATGAAAAATGTTTTATGATGTTACAGAAGGGATTGTTTTAGGACATCATATTTCAAGAGATGGAATTAAAGTTGATAAATCTAAAGTTGAAGTCATCTCTAAATTATCAATTCCAAATTGTCAAAAGGATGTTAGAAGTTTTCTAGGATTTACAAGATACTATAGAAGATTTATAGAAAATTTCACTAAAGTAGCATCCCCACTCTTCAAATTACTCACCAAGAATTGTGAATTCAATTGGAAGCCTGATTGCCAGTTAGCATTTGAGACTTTAAAAGCAAAAATTTCTAAAGCACCCATCTTGAGAGGTCCAAATTGGAAACTACCTTTTCACATCTAAACATATGCTTCAGATACAGCTCTGGGAGCTATATTAGGACAAAAATATTTGATTCCCTATGCCATCTACTATACAAGTAACAATTTTACTCCCACCAAGTTAAATTATACTGTAACTAAAAAGGAATTTTTAGTTATTGCTCATGCTATCAATAAGTTCAGGCATTATATAACAGGCTATGAAACCTTTGTTCATATATACCACTCTGAAATTAGATACTTAATGAATAAACCTATTACTAATGGTAGAGTTACAAGATGGCTATTACTCTTACAATAATTCAATATTATTGTGCTAGATAGACCTGGAAAACAAAACAGAGTTGCTGATTTCTTGTCTAGAATTCAAAATAGCAAAGATGACACTCTGGTTGAAGATAAGTTTCCCGATGAATATATTTTTGCAGTGACTACTCAGACCCCTTGGTTTTTAAATATTACCAATTACTTAGTCATAGGGAAATTTCCTTCACATTTGTTTCCTAGAGAGAAAAGAAAAATTATTCAAATAAGTGAAAGATATTCATGGATTACTAATGAATTGTGTAAAACAGGTCCAGATCTCATGATCAGAAGATGTGCTAGGGAAGAGGAAATGCCTGAGATTCTTAAGGCTTGTCATGATGAACCGTGTGGTGGACACTTTGTTAACAAGAAGACAAGCTATATAATCCTTTCTTTAGAATATTATTGGCCATCCATCTTCAGAGATGCCAAAGAATATGTCAAGAAGTGTGACAGCGACCAAAGGGTACGAAAACCTACTTCTTCAAATGAAATGCCACTACAAATTCAAGTACTCATTGAACATTTTGAAAAATGGGCCTTGGATTTTGTTGGACCAATTAATCCCCCATCTACGCTAAAGAAGTATATATTGGTATGCACGATTATGTCACTAAATGGGTAGAGGCTAAGGCATTACCTTTTGCTAATGAAAAATCTATAGTTAATTTTCTTTTTGAGGACATCTTCACTCATTTTGATGTTCCAAGAGAAATTGTGACAGATCAGGGATCTCAATTTATATCTAAAATGGTGAAGAGTCTTATGGAAGATTACAAGATCAAACATAGGAAATCTACCCCCTATCATCCACAAGCAAATGGTCAAGTTGAATCTACAAATAAGGTGATTGAAGGAATTCTCACTAAGACTATGCAAATACATAGAAGAGATTGGGCAGAAAGGATTCCTGAAGCCTTATGGACCTATAGAAATACATGGAGGAACACTACGGGACATACACCCTATGAACTTGTTTATGGGAAACAAGTCCTGTTCCCTATAGAGTTTCAAATAAAACGTTCATGATGGAAGTCCAATTGGGACTGGATTTATCAGAGGCATAGAAACATAGATTGGAGCAACTCAATGAGCTTGACAAAATCAGGTAAGATACAGTTCAAAGAACCAGTATAGTCCAACATCAAAGGGTTAAATGGCATTATAAATATATCAAGGAGAAGAAGTTTCAAGTAGGGGATTGGGCACTTTTGCTCGATTCAAAATTCAAATATTTTCAAGGGAAGTTTCAAACTCATTGGCTTGGGCCATATGAGATTGAAGAAGTCTTTAATAATGGAGCAATAAGGATAAGGACGATAAATGAAAGAAAAATGCCTCTTCTTGTGAATGGTCATTGGTTGAAGATATATCAAAATCCAATCTCTTTTTTTTGATCAAGTAAGAGTAGGACCTTCTATTAATCTAGCCAATAATATATAATTTACATGAAGCCGCACCCACTCTGTGAGAGTTCAATAGGCAGCAGGGTAGGTAGAAACCGAACCATGCACCCAAAACCATGAGAGGCCTAAACAGGAAAAACCATGGGGATACAGCCAAACAATTAGGGAAAAAATCAAGAAATAGACCATCTCATGGTACTGAACTCCTTGAACTACTTCGAAGATGAGTCCACAGAACCGAGGCCCACATAAATCCACAAATGACCCGCCGAGGGTCCACAAGAAATCCCACAACAAACCACCATCAAAACTTTCTTACAGACTCGATGAAAACTTTAGGCATAGCACTCTAAAAAAAATTTTGGGTTCGAAAACCAAACCAACTTACACGAACAAATCTCCATTGTTGATCACCCAAATTAGATCCGATGGTCTTTGTAAATATCTGGTGGATGAGAAGCACGAGGGTTAACCACACGATGAGGGCAGTTTTCTCTCACCTCTCGCCGCAACATGTCGCATGAAGAGTGGAATCGGAGGCCAACCTCAAAAAACCAGAAACCACTCGGACCTTGCCCGATATACCACTTTTGGTTTTGAATTGATCGTCTCGTGGAAAAGCATGCACGCTCTTCCACCAAGCAATGACCATCAATCCTATCCAACGGGAATTATTGAGCCTTCTTCCCATATTCTCTATGAAACACCAGCTAAGCAAGATGAAAATGGACGACCAAACCTGTGGTACTTCTCGAATCAGTCCTTTCACTATCCAACCAAAATAAATTAGAGCTTTGGAATGTAGCCAAAACCAGAAAGGTCATACAGTTTAGGGTTCTCCATCCTCTTGCCTGTTTCCTGATTCCCTTCGATCCATCCCGTTAATCCATATTTCCATATCTTTTTTCGCCTAACAAAGAAAGTCCTCCCACAATTTCATGTGGGTAACAAATCCCAAGCATACCGAAAATCCCTGTCCCTATTGGTGACTCCTTCGTTCACCAAACAATCTGCTAACATGTTAGCTTTCCTTTTCACATGGACAAATTTGACAGTTTTTAGGGTTAGCAGGTGGGAGTAGATATGGTGAAAGACTTGCAAAAGCTTCCAATGCTTCGAACTTTATCTAGAGAAGTTCCATTACATATTTTCTTGGCAACTCTAATGATCAACTACGAATCTGCTTCAATTATAACATTATGTGAATTTGAATCCACCAGGATTTCCAAGCATTGCTCTAATGCCATGAGCTCAACCATGTTATTAGTGGCCTTCCCCAAGTGGCCATGGAATATTTTATTTATTTTCCCCTGATCATCTCTTATGGCAGCCCCAAAGCTAGCTAATCCTGGGTTGCCCTTAGATGCTCCATCTATATTAACCTTTAGGAAACCATAAGGATGAGGCTTCCAAATGTTAACATCTATATTTTATTTGGCTCACTCCCATTATTATTCCCTGAGGACTTATGGATTGGAGACCCAAATGAAGTATAATTCTTTCCTCTTGGGGCAAAGGGGGATCCTTAGGAAGAGTCCTGAACAAGCTTCTTACTGTGTCTTTGAGTTGCCTTAGAATTTGATCAATTATGTGTTGTGGCTTTCTTTTTTTGTTTTTGAATATCCGACTGTTGCGCTCTTTCCAAACATTCCAGATGACAAAGCCTGGAACCAGAATCTAGGTTTGATTAATAATATCATTCCTTGAGAATTTCTTCCTCTAGTTCTTCAAAGTGTTGGATATGCTGATACTATCCCTATCAGTTCATCTAAAGATTGAGGCCACCCAGTCCCACACCATGGATGTGAAAGAACACAGGTTGAGAAGGTGTTCCATCATCTCCTCATGTGAGCCACAGAGGTAACCTTTGGAAGGACCAATGAAGCCTTTCTTTAGGATCTTCTCCTAGGTTAATATCTTCCTTTGATGCACTAGCTAGATAAATAACTTTGTTTTCATCCAGTGGGGGCTTTTCCATAGTTTCTTCCAAACTTGATCAGGATTCAAATAGTTAAATCCTATAACTTTCTGTTTAGCCTCTTTCAGGTTAAAGTTATCTTTGGTGTTCTTTCCCCATCTTAATTGGTCAGGTGATGAGGAAACCAGAATCCTTCTATGCTCTAGATATTGGGTGAGAGCATCTTCCTGGGCCTTTAGAGGACTCTCATCATTATGTCTTGGATCTTTCCAATTCCTCGATTTTCCATTATTCCTTCCCTAGTCCCAGAAGTGTTTTACCAAAACCAGACCTTTGCTATCTGTGCCAATCTTGAGAGCTGCTAATTCATCCCTATATAGGTTGGGTTCCTGATGCCAGTTGTCCTCCCAAAATCGAGCAAGGTCCCCTGCACATATTTCCCTGAAACAATGTTGCTGAACAATACTTTTATTTTCCCAGGCAAGGTTCCAAATATGGGAGTCCCTGATTTGCTCTAACATTATAATGTGATCCTTATCCTACCAATACTTGGAATATTTTTGTTTCCAAAACTTAGCCCAGGGAGCAATCGAATCCTTGATCCATCTCCACCAAAGCTTAGCTCCCAAAACTCTGCTGAGGGTCTCAGGATCATGAAGCCCCAAGCCGCCATGGCTTTTGGGCTTGCAAAGCTTGTCCCAGGCTACTAAAGCCAACTTCTTTTTCTCTTCCCCTCTACCCCACAGAAAGTCCCTTTGTATGCTCCTTATTTGATGCTTAACGCCTTGAGGAGCAGGAAGGGGCATAGAACATGAAAATGGGAATGGGCTGCAAGACCGCTTGTGTGAGCACAAGGCGCCCTACCAAATTTAGTGACCTGTATGTCCATTTTCTGACCTTGTCCTAAAGTTTATTTAATATTGGCTCCCACACTTTCTTGCTTAGAGGTTTGTTAGTAAGAGGAATGCCAAGATATTTGGAAGGTAGTTGTTCCCTTTGAAACCCAAGAATTCTAGTAATGTTTCTTTGAATAGCAATATTAGTGTTAAATAAAAATACTTTGGACTTGTTGAGGCTTACCTCTGTGCCTGATGCCATAGCGAAGTCATTTACGATGTTCTTGATTGTTTTGGCTTCCCTGACTGTTGGTATGCACTACAACATTGTATCATCCACAAATTGTTGATGAGTGTTACTTGCTCCATTCGGTGTGAGTTTGATACCTTGGATTCGTCCTTTAGCATTTTCCATATTGATCGCTCTACCTAGCCCTTCCATCATGAGAATGAAGAGGAACTGTAAGATCGGGTTTCCCTGTCTAAGTCCTCTGAAGGGTGTGAAGGTTCTTGATGGAGCTCCATTAAACAGTATGGAAAAACTGGTCGTGGTGACTAGTGCCATAACCCATCTTATCCAATTTTGGTCAAAGCCATAGGATTTTAGAATTTCTCTTATGTAAGACCAGGTTAGTTTGTCATAGGTTTTCACTAGGTCCAACTGAATGATCATACCAACTTGTTTGTTTCTTTTGAGAGGGTGTACCACCTCATGAGCTTGGATGATATTGTTGAGGATTTGTCTTCCTTTCACATAGTCTGTTTTCTCCTCTGATATGAGAGAAGGTAGAAGGGGCTTGAGTCTATTGGCTATCACTTTGGAAATAATTTTATACACCACATTACATAAGGCTATGGGTCGAAAACTATCCGGAGTCATGGCATTTTCCTGTTTTGGGATCAGAGCTATGAAGGAAGCATTAAGAGCCTTCAGAACCTTTTTGGATTTTCTTGATTATTCCACAACCTCGAGGACATCTTGTTTGATTGTTTCCTAGCACGCTTTAAAGAAGTCTACATTAAATCCATCCAGGCCTGGTGCTTTTCCATTCTGCATTTCTTTAATCACTTCACTGACCTCCTCTTTCGACACTAGCCTGTTAATATTGTGGTTATCCTCTCTGGTAACTAGCTGAGGGATATACTGAGTGAAATGGTTAATGAACCTGGATCTATATTCCAATGGCTCCTTTGCAATATTGAAGAAGTGTTGTACAAGGACCAATTCCATATCATTGTGAGAGACAAGCTCAACCCCTTGAGGATCTTTGATCTTTGTGATTCTGTTGTGTGCCCTGTGAGCCATAGTGGATTTATGAAAGAAATTTGTATTTCTTTCTCCCTCTCTAATCCATTATATCCTTGATTTCTGCCTCCAGAAAATTTCCTCTTGTAGGCATCGATTTTCCCATTCTTCCTGCAAAGAGTCAGTTAGTTTTTGTTGCTCTTTGGTGAAGCCATCTGTGATGCTGATCTGATTGATCTCTTGGAGCTTTTACTCAGTTTCTCTTTTGGCTTTAAAGATATTTCCAAACTCCTTTTTGTTCCAAGATTTAATTCTAAATTTGATATGTTTAAGTTTCTACTGGAGCATGAACATTTTAGTGCCTTGAATGTTCAACTCCTCTCTCCACCATTTATCAATGTTACTAGTGAATTTAGGGTCTGAGAGCTAGGAGTTTTCAAACCTGAAAGGTCTATTTCTCGGTGTTCCCATAAAGGTGGCTTCCATCTGTATAGGCCAGTGATCCTATCCTCCAAAGGGAAGAATGGAAGCTATCATGGCAGGGCCTGCGAGAAGGAGGTCCTCTAAAATAATAAATCTATCAAATTTGGAGGCAACTTGAGAAGCCCCTCCCCTCTTGTTGTTCCATGTGAAGGTTCCATTTATTATCTTAGTGTCCACTAGACCCATGTTCATAATGAAGTTTTGGAAGGCCATGGAGTCTCTGCCTAGCTATCTAATACCTCCTTTTTTCTCTGAAAGAGATCTTATCATATTGAAATCTCTTGCAATGATCCAGGGCATATTGGGATGTCTTACTCTTAGTTCCTCCAGGGAGGTGAGAAGCTTGAGTTTGTCTGCTTGCTTTTGAGGTCCATAAGCATTTGTAATCATGTATATCTCCTTATCACCTACAGGTTGACATACCAAGGAAAGATAGTTCCTAGATGCTTTAGCATCCAAGATTCCAAATTTATGTGGATCCCACAGCGTGAGAATCCCCCCTGCCAAGTTATTTGCCTTAACCTATAGATACTCATATGTGATTAACCACTTGTTTTTAATTTCTCTTATCTTGTCCATCGAACATTTTGTCTCCTGAATAAACACCATATTTGGTTTTTCTTCTTTCATTCTGCTACTGAGATTTCTTTGTTTCCTTCTATTTCCTATGCCTCTAATATTCCAGGTTGTGAGCTTCATTAAGAAAGGTTAGTAAAGGAATAACTGGTGAGATCTTTCATCTTACTTGAGTTGATCAATATCTTTCCACATTCGTTCAGCAGCTCATTCTGTCTTTTTCTTCCTCTTTTCCTAGCTAAGTTCTTCGGAGATTGTGCCTATGAATTCTCCATCATTTTGACCCCACTTGGTTCCTGGCTTTCATGATTTCTTTTGATTCCAACTCCCTTTGATTGTGACCTCCATAGAAAGATTTGTTTTACTCTATCATAATCCTCTTTTGGCAGGGAGTCCATTCCTATGATCTTTCCTTGTTCCAGAAATTTCTCTAGATCTAGATTTTCCCTATCTAGAATCTCCTGTAGCTCATGGTCCTCCATTCCTGCTTCATTTGGAGCCATATCATGGTCTCTACTGATTTCCATAAAACTTGGTAGATCATCCTTTTGCTGGTTGTTTACTGTGATATCCTCCATGTCAGCTTCCTTATCCTGCTCCTTGGTTATGTTCTCCATGTCTTGAACTGTATCCTTGTTCCCCTCTTCTTCCTCTAGGATCTTGAAACTGTTGTGTCTTGTATGTTTTTCCTTATTTATCTTCTTGTGTGGACATTTACCCCCTTTCCCTTTATCCCCAACCTTGGTGAAACCCTAGTAAAACCCTCGTGATCTCTATCAACAATAATTTTCCCATTACCTTCCATATTGATTGTTGGGCAATCTCTGAATAGATGCCCATGTTCATGGCATTTGCAGCACCTAAATGGGATGTGCTCATAGTCCACAATCTGCACCCATTCTTCATCATACACTTCTAAAATTATCGCTTCTGGAAGGGCTCTCGATAAGTCCATTTCCACACATATTCGGGCAAAGGAGGTATATTTTCCTTTAAGAGTTTCCTCTAAGATCTTTAGAAAATGCCCCAGCTTGTTGCCTATTGTTTTCAAAGATTCTGGTAGCCAATAATCTAGAGGAAGGGAGTATATTCTGATCCAAACCGGTACAGATGTGAATGTTTCACATTCCGAGACAAATTTCATCATCCATGGCTGCATGTAGAGTCCTGCCGTAGCATAGAAATATGCCCCCCCTTTGAACACTCTATCTTTATCCTCTAGGCTTGTGAACACCGCTGTGAAGAATCCCTTAGAACACAGATGTATATGTATTTCCCCCTTTGGCTTCCAATGGCTCCTTATCCAGATGTGTAACACCCTCTCCATCGGCCATAACCCCATGAACTTGCATATGATTGCATGTTTCGTCATATTATCCCTATGCACTTGTATCGCTAGATCGCTCAATATGACTGGGGGAATAATGCTCGACTTGGGTTTGCAGACCCTAGTTGTCCTTATGGAAGTCAGTTTTTCACTGCTGCCTCCATTCTCCTTTTCTTTACTTGTTTCATGTTGATCCCCTTCCTGATCCTGAAGTCTGTTTCTTCCAAATGTTCCCTTGCTTCTTGCCTCTGATACCTTCTCTAGAGTTTTTTTGAAATGCTTCCTTCCCATGTCCTTACTTCCCTCTGTAACTACCTGACTGTAGGAGGGAGTAGCACTCCCCCCTGCGTGTCCTGCCATGGTACACTAAGTCAAAACCCTAGCGCCAACTTCAACCCTAGCTCAAGTTGCAGTATCTCGACCATATCAGAATCCAATTTCAAGAGAGGAGTTCATTAATATTTTCCAGAATAACTCTGAAATAAATCTAGTGAAGAATAATTCTTCTTCTCCACGAACTTAGTCTTTATTTTTCCTAAAAATAAAAAAAATAATATATATAAATAAATAAATAAATATATAATATATATCATATATATATTATTATATATATATATATATATATATAAATAATAATAAATTGTATAAGTTTGAAAACCAATCATTGATTGGCATACTTATATAGAAAATACAAGGTAAAAATCAGGTATTTCTAACATCCTATATTTTCCATTTCCAATCTCTAATAAGCAGTGACAAAAAACTACATTCACTTGCAGTTCAGAGTCTACAAATTCATAGTCTCATTCCATCTCATTATGTTTTCATTTTATTTTATAGTTCCATTTCATCTCACTGTCATATTTCATTTACATTTTATTTTTATAGTTTTACTCCATCTCACCCTATTTCCCATTTTATTTTACATTTCATTCTATCTCACTGTCATAACCCATTTCCATTTCATTTTTACACTCATATTCCATAGCCATACTTCACTTTTCCTTCTTTACACATTCTGCAGTTGATTCCATTCTACAGCTAATCTGATTCTATAGCTACAACTTACTTATCAGCTCTAACACAATTGTACATCTCACAAATAAATCATGAATGCAAGAAATTGAAGAATCCAGTTTTGGAGACCAAACATGCTAAAAGATACCTACGAATCAACACCAAAAGAGTTATCAAGTAGAAAGGTTAAGTTCTAAAGGTAAAATGCAAAATTGATTTCAAACAACAAGTTAAAAACATAAGGCATGTATAATATGGATAATCACATGTCTCCTTAATGAGTCATCATTTGATTTGACTGCCACTTCATCATACCACATCCCCGCCACAAATTCTGTACTCGATACCAAAGGGTCCATAACAGCTTCATCATACCACATCTTCGTTACACTCTCCATACTCTGTACCTAAACGGTCCCTAATAACTCCATCTATTAATAGTCATGGCTGCGATGTGACCAACTTGTCCACGTCTCTCCAAACCCTCACCATCTATTTATTCCACGCAAACCTGTAGTTAGTTTTCACCTTACTTGCAGCCAATCCATTTCATAGACTAGAAGAGTAATTCTAAAGGTTAAGAAATTTTGCGAAACAAAAGCCATGGGACTCATTGTCAGGATAGAGCCAGTAGGAGAAAAATATATGGAACGATACCCACAAATCAAGGAAATGTTGCAGAAGGCTGGATGGCTCAACTTCATTGAAAAAATTGATGGCTTTCACAAAGAGATCACAAAATATTTTGTTAGATCATTTGATGGTACAAAAGTAGAAATTGGAGACATTAAGTTTGCAGTAACAAAATCCTTCATAATAGAGGCTACAAAACTTCCAAGACATGCTGAAAGATGGTTCAAAAACAAGGAATTCCACAGTGAATCATGGAAAGTAATCCTCAGGAACCCAGATATGGATGTCTCTGTGTTTAGAAAAGGAATTCCTATTTCAACACTTAAAAGTAAATGGAGAAGCATGCTTTTCATATTACAGAAATTTATTAACTGTGAGGGGAGATTCGAGTGCATGTATGTCTACCATATACGTTTATTGATGAACTTTCTAGAAAATGGAGAAATCAATCTTCATTTTTTCCTGCTAAACAGTTTAAGAAGGATGGCTTCAAATGTACAGAAAAAAATAGAATTCATAGACACAACTATGTATCATCATGGGTTGGTAAAGATACTGGTTGAGTTTCATTTGAAAAGAATAGGAGATACTTGGAGAACTTTCCTGATAAGAAACTATTTCCATGAGGCACCAGAGTCACCTGAAGAAGGTAATGTTAGAAGTAGTAGGAGAAAGAAGACCAGTATAACCATTCAAATCAAACCTAAGTCCTCAACATAAAAAAATGATGAAGAGCTAGTCTCTAAAAATTGACAAAGATTAGGAAGAAAATCAAGCAAAAAGGGAAGATGAAAAAGAAAGCTGGTGAAACTACTGGAAAAAAACCTGAATCTTCATTACAAAAAGATGATGAAAAATAATCTCTGAAGAATTGACAGAGATTAGGAAACAAATCAAGAGAAAAGAAAAGATAAGAAAGGAGAAAAAGAGTACAAAGGAGGAGAATGTAAGTCCTCTACAACTTAGAAGGAGCTCTAGAGTCTGAGGTATGGTAAAGAAGATGTCATCAAAAGGGAAAGAGTTCATAAATGTAGAAGAAGAAACCCTAGTACCATCTCCTGATAATGTTCCATCTGCACATAGTCCTCAAAATTTTCCTGAATAGTATTTCGAAGACAGCCCCAACAGAAAATCTCTAGGCATAGACCGAGTGCAGCAACAAATATATGACTATATAGAATCATTGGAGAAGAAAAGTGCCTTAATGGATCCAGAATCCTTTGTCAATCTAGAACCCTCTATCAATCCACAAGAACCTCTAATTGACTCTCTCAAACAAGAAATCTATGAATTAGAGATATTGAATAGACATATCAAGAAAGAAAATGAAGCCTTTAGGGAACAAAGTAAATTGGACAAGGCTATTGATGATAATACAATTATGCATCTAGGACTATGGTATAAGAAGAATAGGAAGTTGAAGTGGAAGAATAGAATCTTGAACAGAATAGTCATCAACCTTAAATACAAGCTTCTTATGAAGAAACCCACAATGGCAGTCACTTCAAAGAAGAGCAAAAGAAGAAAATTGGATGTACTAGTAGAAGTGTCTGAGCAAATGCAATAGGAAAGAAGAATTCACATTTTTGGAAAATTGCATGAGGAAATGCAATGATTTTACAGTGGGGGTATGTTGAACCTCAGAATTACCCTCTCCTTGACAGCTTTTCTCACTTCTTTCCCTTGCTTTTCGATAAGATTACAGATCCCAACCAATGATAAATGATAGTTTTTGTCTTAAGGAAGGCATTAAATGATTGACAATGTTATATTATAATATATTATTATTATATTATATTATATATATATATATTCTATTAAATATTTTTTGCAAATTAGCTATAGAACGCAGCCTATTCTATAGCTAACTATGTATTCCGTAGCTACTTCCATGGTCTGGTAGGTTCCAGGTGTCAAATGAAGAATCTGGCCACATGGACATCTCTAGAATCGTCTCCAAAGGGATTCTATCCTATTCACTCAGCCTAGATCGACAAGAAAACAAGCTCAAGATCGTAGTCAAAGGTGGAGTCAAACATATGACACTCGGAAGCAATAGGACTCTTCATCTTCTCTTTCATGGTTAATCAATAAAGCTAACAGTTCTGTTGCAAGCATTAACTTAGATCGGCCACCCGTGTTAACGGTTCTGTTGCAAACATCTCACTCGAATTTAAGTCACCTATAGCTAATTAGAAATTTGCATAGTTTTGTTGTAATACGTATGAGCCACTTGTAGCTAGTTTTCCTCAAACACAGTTATGATTATTTATTTTTAAATACTAGTTATACAGAACCAAGGGGGGTTTGAAGAATTTTATGTATTAAGTTTAGGCTTTTAGCTCTGTGTTTTGAACTTCCTTCTTTTCTATAATATAAGTCATGTGTTGACCAATGATCGTTTAAGAGAGCATTTTCAATTATTTAGCAGCTCAACCCAGTCAGTTATAGAGGGCCCCTGCACTGAAAGAGGTTTTCTTTCCATTCGTTTTCTATTTAGTTTTAGTTTCATTATTTTATTTTAGTAGTATTTCTAACTTAGGTTGATTTATTTTAGTTTTGATTAATAGCATAATGTTAAAACTCAATTGTGTAGCCTTGTTCTTCCAATACATTTCATGAAAGGAAACAATTTTGTTTCTAACTAGAGTAAGGTTGAAGTAATGAGAATGCACTATTGTCTAGCTTACTCACTATTTTGTTATTTTTCTAGGAAAAATTTGTCAATCCACTGCGTTAATGAATGCTTTTTATCACCATTTCAATTTGATACTAATCCTAAACCAAATGGCTAAACATTCACTTAACACAATGGTTGAAATCAATCAGTTACCTTCTGGATGTTTCATTTAGTTCTCTAGATCATAAAGTACCAAAAGTTGCTCGTATCCCATCTCAAGAAGGTTATCTTTAAAAATTGAAGGTTAGAGTAACTAGAAGTACTTCAGTTGATTTCATTCTCTGTATTTATTTCAACATGCATTACAACTTCACCCTTAATTCTAAGAAATAGATTCATGACTTAGGATTAATGACGAGAGAGGATAGATGCTCTATTTTTCCTTTCTTTAAATTATATTTTGACTAGCTTCAGCTCTTGGTTCACTTTTAGGAAGTTTAGATTCACTTAAGCTTCTCACAGTTCAAATTGTACATCATTAGGAATCAAAGAACATAAACCCCCGAAACAATAGAAAAATACAAAACAATGAAGTAAGAAGGGTTAACTAAGCACATATAGTGCACTACACTTCATCAACTTACAAAACTCTATTGATAATTTATGCAAGCAATTTAGGAAACTAAATTGACTAAACAAAAATTTTGAGTTATTAGTCAGTTGATGCATGCATGAACTCAACCAATGTACTCCATATAATTGAGGAACTAATTGTGAGTTATCAGTCAGTTGATGCATGCATGCACTCAACTAGTGTACTCTAGATAACTAAAGATTCCGTCATCATAAACTCATGCATTTCTATTCTGAGAAAGATCTAGTTGAGCTAAATGTCAAGGACAGTGTACTATCAGTTGCAGGTGTTTTCCTATAAAGGAAACCAATGCATGCAGTCAAGGCAAGGTTCCTTGAGGATTTCACAATTCTGATAGTGTGTTAGAGTAGTGTGTGAGAGCAGTGTTACATTGGGTGAAGGAGATCATCCCAGAGGTAACTACGCAAGGAAATAGGAGATTGGAGGGCAGAGGAGAAGGCTTGTGAGAAGCTTTGATTGCCTATGAGAATCCAGGAGGATTGTAATGAGAGCTGGCTAGCTGTGAGAGCTAAGGCTTTATATAATTCTGATGTACTTCCACCTTGTATGATAATACAGATAGTGACATTTTTAGCTGAGGCTTTCCCCTGAGTATTTTTTGTGTTTCACGTGCATTGATTATTCTTCTTCTGGTTATATATGTTCAACTCGATTCTTGCTATATCTTTAAGCTTCCGTAAGTTTGATAGTAGAAGTGGATTATAGTATTTTGCTTTAGTATACTGCATTATTGAGTTAACCTACAATCAAATTTTCTACATAGATCTCAGAGATAGATTTGTAGAGAATTTGCAAGAAATTCTACATGGTATCAGAGCTAGCTGATCTATAGAGAAATTTCTACATGGTATCAAAGCCAAGTTTATCAGAGCTGTGAATAGTATATGGAGAAGAGAATTCAAAGTTTGAAGTTCGGGGTTGCTGGTGCAAATTGAATTCTTATCATACTTCAAGGTTGGCCAATGGCATTCTATGACTTGAGACTTGAGTATTCCTTGGAAGGTATCTTGAATTACATAGCATGGAAAGATTGCATGGAGGTCGTATTAGAAGACAACGGCTTGAAGGACTTCATTGATCAAGAAATTCCAAAGCTAGGTTCAACTAATGCACAAGAGTTGGCTAAATGGAAGAAGTGTGTGGCAAGGGCGAGACAAATCATGCTTGAGGGAATTCAAAACCATATTGTCTCAAGTTTCCATGGGAAGGATACTCCATAATCAATGTGGAAGACATTGAAGGAGCTCTACTAGAACAGTAGCGACCAAAGGAAATTGGCGCTCAAGGATAAGCTTTGAAGAATCAAGATGGAGAACGGCGATACTATTTCCACATATTTGAACAAGCTCACCACTTGCAAAGATGAGCTTGGAAGTGTGAGAATAACTACTGCTGATGAGGATATGGTGAGCCTCGGTCTCCTTGGCCTTCCAAAGAGTTGGAATAGCTACCAAGACTCTGTGAATGGAAGGGAGAAACTGCTAGATTGGGAACGACTGTGGTCAGATCTCATGCAAGAGGAGATCAGGAGGAGCACACGAGATGGTTCTTCATCGAAGGATGATGATGAAGGAAATATGGCCTTAGCAAGTAAGGAAAGGAAATGGAAAGGGAAGGCATCCCATTCCAAATCGAATTCTTCTCATGGAGGGAAGAAGATTGACAAGTCTAAAGTGAGATTATTTAATTGTCACGAGATGGGTCATTAATTGACCATCGAAGAAGTCCAAGAAGGGATATTTGGAAGAATCAGAAGGTGAGGCATTATCCTCTCGGTTCGAAATGGAATTCACCTTCATTTCATGCATGGTGTCATCGATGATGGTTGTGGTTGGTTTCTTGACAGTGGAGCCTCATTCCATATGACTGGTCATAAAATTTTATTCAGTACCTTAGAGGAGAAAGACCTCATTCGTATAGAGATGGGTGATGATAAAAGGTTTAGTGTTTCAAGAGCGGGCATAGTTGCTTTTCAGAGGGAGCATGGAGCTCCTATCACCTTGATAGATGTGAAGTATGTGCCTGGACTGAAGAAGAACTTGGTATCAGTCGTGATGTTAGAGGACAAAGGCTATGATGTTGTCTTCAGTAAGGGAAAGGTTTTCCTTAGACACATCACCATGAGACAGGTGAAACATATCGGCTCACGAGTCAAGAACCTATATGCTCTTGAGGTTCAAGATGCATGCAAAGCCTTGAGGAGCAAGGAAAATGTTAGAGACTTGGTGGTTGAGAGGGAGAGTAAATTACCTCTCAACATGTGGCCCTAGAAGAAGTCTCAGAAAATTGTGGAGGAGCCACAATTGGAGAAGTGGGCAGAGGGATCACATGCAGCCATACCTCCAAGTGTAAGGTGGGGTGATGTGAAGTGATAGTCCCAAGAAGGCTAAAATTGGGCAAGGTCCATTGAGAGGTTTTATCTCATGGACCATACCTTGCTACGGGAGCCCAAAGTACACAGTAGCAAGAGGAATCAGTGGCATTGATGCAGTCAATGATCAAAGTGACAGGGGCTAGAGCAGTCAGATATTGAAGAGTGTAGAAAAGGATTGACAACAGTGCAGAAAGGCTGAGTCAATAGGAGCGTAGAGTTTTCAGCTGACAGAGGCAATAGTAGTAAGAGACTTTCATGATAGAGGCATCATTTTGATTTAGGTTGGATGTTTTTTTTTTTTTTTTTTTTGTTTCTGGAGTTGCTAGAGCAACAACACTAGAGAGAAGTGTTTCATGCAGAACATTCCAAAGGTTCAGGATCAGGATCAAGTTGAATTCCTTTCTTGCTGAGAGGGAGTGTTGAAAATAGCAACAAGAAATGATAAAAATAGAATCCAAAATATTCCAATTTTAGTCTCACCAGCTGCTTGGAAGTAATTAAATAATTCATTATGGAGAAATTAGTTGGAGAAATTCAAGCTATAAGTCTTTATGAAGTCATGCAACAATTACACCTTAAATTAAGGAGATTATCTCTTAATAAAGGAGATAAGATTGAGTTATGTTTGAGTTATAATTTGTTAGCTCAGTTTACTTAGTTAAGTCCAATTAAATTAGTTCCAAACTGTTTGAGGAACTAATTGTGAGTTATCAGTTAGTTGATGCATGCATGCACTCAACCAATGTACTGCAGATAACTAAAGATTCCCTCATCATAAACTCATGCATGTCTATTCTGAGAAAGACCCAATTGAGCTAAATGTCAAGGACAGTGTACTATCAGTTGCATATGTTTTCCTATAAAGGAAACCAATGCATGCAGTCAAGACAAGGTTCCTTAAGGATTGCGCAGTTCTGACAGTGTGTTAGAGTAGTGTGTGAGAGTAGTGTTACACTGGGTGAAGGATATCATCCCAGAGGTAACTGCGCAAGGTAATAGGAGCTTGGAGGGTAGAGGAGAAGGCTTGTGAGAAGCTTTGATTGCCTATGAGCATCTGGGAGGATTTTAATGAGAGTTGGCTAGTTGTGAGAGCTAAGGCTTCATATAATTTTGATGTATTTCCACCTTGTATGATAATACAGATAGTGGGGTTTTTAGCTGAGGCATTCCCCTGAGTATTTTATGTATTTCATGTGCATTGATTCTTCTTCTTCTGGTTATATGTGTTCATCTTGATTCTTGTTGTATCTTTAAGCTTCCGCAAGTTTGATAGTAGAAGTAGATTATAGTATTTTGCTTTAGTATATTGCATTATCGAGTTAATTTACAATCAAATTTTCTACATAGATATCAAATATAGATTTGTAGAGAATTTGCAGGAAATTCTACATATTCAGAAAACATGAAAGCAAGGATAGCCCTTTTCAATCTCAAATGTGAAGCAGATATTTGATGGGAATATGTGAAGAATGTTAAAGGTACTGATGAATATGATTTGACTTGTCATGCATTTGAAAGGCTCTTCAAGAAGAAGTACTTATCGGAGAGGTACTATGATGATAAAGATAAAGAGTTTTATGAGTTGTGGATGGGTTCTATGATAGATGAGGAGTGTACTAGTAGGTTTTTGGAGTTGTTGAGATATGTGCCTTACCTCAAGGAGGAAAAGGCCAAGGTTCAAAGATTCATCAGTGGACTACAAATAACATACAGAGACCGGATTGAGTTTGATAAGCCTAGATCATTGGAGGAGGCCATCTGAAAGTTGAAGCATTGTTATGAGCAGTCGAAGTGCAACTTGAAAGGAAATGAGAAAGGTAAAGGAAAATGGCCACCAAAGAAAGGAAGACCTCAAGAAGCAAGTGAGAAATAGAATGCAATCCCTTACAATAGAATCAATACAACTAAGAAAGGACATGGAGAGTAGCAGGCTAGAGGCGGTGGTAGAGAACCATTGTAGTGTTGGATTTGTTGTAAGGATCATCGCAAGAAGAATTGTCCACAATATCAGAGTGGTGGTAGAACCCAGATCTATAGTGCTCAAGAGGTGCATACAGTTGGTGATGTTGGTCATATAATTCCTCGGATCTATGCAGCAGTGAAAAGTAGGCAGGTGGATCATCAGGCATTGATCATTGAGATGGACTGTAAGCTTTGTGATCAAGATTTTTCTATCTTGATTGATCTTGGATCTAAATATAGCTATATTAATCCTAACCTGGTGGATTGGTGTGGTTTGTGAAAAGAATTGCATGCAGAATATTGGTTAGTACAGTTGGCTACAGGTACAAAGAAATGCGTTCACCATTGGGTAAGAGCTTGTGAAGTTTAGTTAAATGGTATGCCTACAAAAAATCACTTGAATGTGTTTCCATTGGGATCGTATATCATGCTTTTGGATATGGATTGGCTATACCTTCACAGAACCAAATTGGATTGCTTCGACAAGGCCATTGAGTGTGTGGATGACAGTGGGGAAAAGAGGGATTTGTAGGGAAAGAATAATCCTACATCAGTGAGGATGGTTACCACTATGAAAGCTAAGAGTAGTCACATAAAAGGTTGTGTGACTTTTGCAATGCACATTTCTAGTGACAAGGGTAAGGAGGTTGAGGATGCATATGTGTTGAGTAGGTACACAATTTTGCAGTAGTTTCAGGATGTATTCCCTGAGGACATTACAGAGTTTCCACCTCACAGGGAGGTATATTTTTCTATTGGTTTAGTGACAGGGGTGGCTCTAGCATCAAAAGCACCTTACAGGATGAGAACACATAAGTTGGTTGAGTTAAAGTTGCATCTGAAGGAAATTTTGGACAAGGGGTACATTAGGCCAAGTGTATTGCCTTGGGGTGCACCAATGTTGTTTGTGAAGAAGAAAGATGGTACTCTTAGATTGTGTATTGACTACAAGAATCTGAACAAGGTAGTGATCAAGAACAAGTACCCTTTGTCAAGGATCGATGATTTGTTTGATCAGCTAAAGGAAGCAAAAATGTTCTCTAAGATCGACCTGAGATCGGGATACCATGAGGTATGCAACAAGGAAGAGGATATCTTCAAGAATCTATTTAGGACTAGGTCTGGGCATTATGAGTTTGTTCTTGTTCCATTCGGTTTGACTAATGCTCCAACTACATTTATGTGTTTGATGAATAGCATGTTGCATCCTTATCTGGACAAGTTTGTCATTATGTTCATTGATGACATACTGGTATATTCTAAAAATGAGGAAGAAATGCCAAGCATTTAGCAGCAGCGTTGAGATTTCTAAGAGAGAATCAATCGTATGTTAAGCTTAGCAAGTGTAGCTTCTTTCAAATCAAGGTACACTAATCGGGACATGTTGTCTCCAAGGAAGGCATTGCAGTAGATCTAGAAAAGATAAGGGCTATCATGGAGGGGGAAGCTCCTAAGAATGTGGATGAGGTGAGATCATTTATGGGATTTGCGGGTTACCACAGGAGGTTCATCAGGAAATTCTCATGCATTGCATATCATATCACATCATTGTAGCAGAAAGGTAAAAAGTTTGAATGGATAGAAGAATGTGAGGCTAGTTTTGAGCAACTTAAGCATCTGTTAACACATGCACCAGTGCTAAATATTATGGATCTGGATGTGTACAGATGCTTGGAAGAGAGGACTTGGTGGAGTTCTCATGCAAGAATGGTAGGTAGTGTGCTACGAGTCATGAAAATTGAATGAGCATGAGCAAAACTATCCAACACACGACCTTAAGCTAGCATCGATTATACATGCATTGAATATGTGGAGGCACTATCTTCTTGGTAGAAGGTTTACATTGATGAGTGATCACAGTGGGTTGAAATATTTTTTTGATCAACTGAATCTGAATGCCAGGAAAGCTAGATGGTTGGCTACCCTTAGTGAGTTTGACTTCAAGATCAGATACATCAAAGGGAAGGAGAATCGAGTTGTAGATGCTCTTAGTAGGAAGGTATAGGTAAATCATATAGCAGCTATGACCTCTTATGGGACAAAGTTACAAGATAAGATCTTGTAGGTAGGACAAGGGGATTAAAAATCCATGGAGATCATGCATAAGTTATAGTAGAGTATAGGTACAAGTGATTAGTGATGAGCACCAGTATTGAAGAAAGAATGTTGCAACTCCTGAGGCTACCAACTTAACTTTATCAACTCGGTGTTCGTACAAACTTGGAGGTGACAGTGTTGTATACACAAGTAAATGTGATGGGTTCGCTCTTTGTCACTGGTAAGTTGGTGATAGATCACTAAGGTTTCAAACCAAACTTCTATTGATTCAGAAGAAGCTTGATTACCAATGAGGAAAGGAGAAATCTACACTAAAAGAAATCACTGGAGTAAGGAAAAAGACTGAAATCAAATGCTTAAACACATCATTCTTCTAATTAACTACTAAGAGGCTTTGCTTCAAAAGAGTGCTAAGTTTACATGTATGCAATCCTACTTTCCTAGGCATGCAAATTAAAACATCAAACATTCTATTGATGTGCATGTAAATGAAAAAAATAACTCTGTTTTTATTTTTGTCTTTTTTGTGTGAGAGTGTGAAAGCTAACTACCTTTGGTGATGTGGCAGGTGGCTTATGGATGATGGTGAATGGTCAACAGGCTTGGGAGGCAAGTAAGGTCCTTTCCTAGCTTTCTAGGGGCTTTTTCCATAATTTGGCCTCAAAACAGGCCAATGCAAGTCAACCTACAAGATTTCCTAATGCGTCCTACAAGATGTCCTAAACTCCTACAGGATCCTGTGTATTCCTACAGGATACAGCCGAGAGAAAAAGGAGGGATTTGGAAGGTGATGTAAAGCTTAGGAAAGGTGTTTGGTGGATGGAATGAGGCAAGGGAGTGCCTAAGATCACTGCAGAGCTCAAAATCAGAGTTGTGAGATGGTTGTATTTGCTCAACAAGCTTGAAGAAGTATTCTTATGGAATGATGAATTTGGTGAGGGATTTAGTGAAAGAAGGGGATAATCATGGATGGATGATGTTGGGATGAGGTTTCTGATCATGAGATCCCTCTATACTTCTAAAACTCCTACACTGCATCAATCATTGGCATTTATCCATAAACCATGTAAAAGAGAAGGATTTCAATTAACTAAGGAAAACAAAATTTCATGAGCTAGTTGCCTATTTTATGTATGGGAAAACTTGTAGAATAATATGAAACCTTGATGAGATCTAATGTAAGACTGAAGATAGAAGAAATGGCAATTAAATCCTATTCTTGCAAACTACTAAATTGATGGCCTAAGTAACAGAAAACCCTAAATTCCATGAGAAATCAGAATTATGTCTTTTTGGGGCTGCATAGGGTTTCCTTCCTCAAACCGTGATCCCTGGAGGGAGGAGTGAGGCCAAATCCACCTACTAAAAACTTTATTCCTTTATCTATTCTAAGCTAATGCTGAAGTAAGGCACAAATGGAAGCAAACTAATCAAATCCACAACTACTTGCAATGAAATAATGCTAAAGACAATTCAACCATTAATCTATGAAATCAACTAAGCATACAAATCCAAGAAGAGGAGCCTTTGTTGCTAGGTTGGGCCCTAATCCAAGATATTCAACCCTCTAAGTCAACTCAGTGTTGGATCAAGGAAATGCTCATTCTCATTATCAAAACAGAAAATTACATCACAAGTTCTTCCACAAGTCTTGAACTCGAAAATGACTAGAGTTTTTACAACAAAAATTTGAATCCCAATAAGGCTCTAGGCCTCCTTATTTATACAACTGAAGTATCCAATGAATTCTTTAAATATAGGGGGGCTCAGCTCCCAAACTCAAGATAAACTAGCTCTTTAACTATCACTGTCGCAACTGCCTTCTGATCTCCATGACTTGGCTACTTGTAACTTCGAGCTAGTGTGATTGATGGAGGAATATTCACATGCGTGAGGAGTAAATGATGAGGATATATCTCCTACAATCTCTCCTCCTTGTCTCATTCGAGTTTCATCCCTTAGTTAGCCAAAATTTCCATGATTTTCTCTCAAAAACCTACAATCAATGCACATTATTCCACTAGGGATAATATCTCACTTTGACTCATCTCATTAAGCAAAATACAATCAAAACATGTAAGAAATTATGAGAAGAGTTGATTTGAATAAGCTAGGAGGTGTATTCAGGTCCATATATTTACCCAATCATCAGCCCCCTACTAAAAGTGTTGCTCATCCTCTGAGCAACTCAATCTATATCCATGTCTTTCATTGCTCTAGTGGCCTCCTGGAAATCCCATGCTTTTGTTGTAGTTTGCTCTTCCTATGCTTATAATCATGCCTTCCTCTATATCTCCTCCCACTACTTTCTTTCTTCCTCTTCCTTCCTTCCTTCCAACATTCCTAAGAGTGGTGATGGATTGAGTTTCCATCCAGTCCAATTGACTTTGAGTCTTTAGAGATATTTCTTGTACAAGGGTGTGCTATTCAGTGCTTCTCTCATTCTCTGAGGAGAATGGTACTCTCTTATTTTCAAGTTGTAGGGAAAAGTGTGCCATCTCCTTTGGAAATCTTGCATGTTTTCATCTCCTAACAACCTAAACATGTCCTCAAAGTGTGTGATGCTTTCTCTTGGGCAGCAAGGTACCTAGGTGCAAGTTGAGGGTCATTTGCAATAAAGTTATGGGTGCTGAGGACAACCATTGGATTTGATTTCTTAGCTCTTATCATGAGGGGTTATGTTTCTTCCCTTGCCCTTAATTTCTTCATTTCTACATCCCTTGCTTCTTCATTATTCATCCATGATGCCAAAGCCATCAACTGTAAGTCCCCTATTTTTGAATTAGGGTCCCACACACTCAGATTTGTCAGGGCAAGTTATGTAGGTAGAACTCAGACATTTTAGCCCTATCCTCCAAGGTGCTTTGATCACGGAGATAAATGAATTGTCTATAATACTAGAAGGGCATAGTGCCTCTCTATGCTAGAGCCTTGATTTGGAACTACAACCATTGTTCCTTAAGATACAATGCATAGGAATTTGTTGGCATCTTCCATTGGATTTCCTCTAAGGATAGACTAACCATGGATGCCAGTTGACTCTCTCTTTCTTGTAGTTGTCCCCTTAACCATGCATTCTTTACCTCCAACTTAGTTTTCATCATTACCTCTCTGTCCCTCAGGCTGCTCAGTTTCTTTCCCATCTCTTTTACTTTCTCCTCCATGTGACCTATGTCCTATACTCCTTTAGATTTGGTTATTTGCATCCACTTATGTGTTCTTGCCCTTTCTTTCTTAAGCTCACAGAATAAGGGAATGGAAAATTTCTGTGGAATGACCCTACCCCCTTCAATGAACCTGTAGTAGGATTCAAGGTTTGGTTGAGGACTAGGTTCCTGTTGGAAATTATACTAAGAAGGGGGGGGGGAATTAGTATTAGAAAATCAATAACTTCTTCATTTCCATAATCAGATTCATATACGCTACTTTGGTTAAGGGACCTCGCGTGTACACGCAACTATGTTTAATGCAACTAGCGTATATCGAGCAAAATTATGATTCAATCAATTCATCATATGTTGATCTTTAATCAGTGCATCATAACATCATTAATGATATAAATAGTAACCAGGTGTAGTAAAAATAGAACAGAACATTACACATAAGAGACACACATGAAAACCATGATATAAGGTGGAAACGCAATGTGAGACAAAAACCACCTGCTGCTGTTTTCTTTAAGATAAGAAAAACCTGTTTACAATCTTGTACTGGTGCAGTCTCATACTAGTACGCAGGCACCTACCTATCGAAGGCTACAAACTTCTCTCATTCTCTAGCTTCTACTGGAAGGGAGCTACAACCCCCTAGCTCTTGTACTAGCCAATATATTTACTAGTACGTAGGCACCGGCCTACAGAAGTCTACGACCTTCTCTTTTTTCCCAGAGACCACGTTTCATAAATTTTCAGACTAGATCCATCAATACAAAATCAATCACCACAACAATATGACCATCAACTATATCTGCATCATCAATCTCTGAAACACCCAACCATTGAATCTCTGAAACCTTTTCATCAATACACAGTCACCAGAACACAAAGAAAAACTGAGAACTCTACAACAACCACTAGAACCAACAACAACCTCAAATATCAAATCTCATAATGTATACGCTACTTGGCTGTATCGATCTATGGTGTATATGCCCTTTCACCAAGGGGAACTAGCGTATAGATCTGAAAATAATAACTTATACCTTTGCTATAATTTTCTACTTCAAATATACCTAGATCATCAGATATAAAGGATAAGACATGCGTCAGTATTCATATCTGAACTATTCATGATCATACCATATAATGATAATGCATTTTAGTCTTCATGATCCCGGTCCATCAACCTTCATTTGCTACATAGGTGCATCCTTAGCAAAGCATCACATACCCATAACCTACATACTAGATCTCACACTTCATCAGATATTCATCGCTTAGGCACTTGCATTTTGGCCTAATGATCTTCTTCTCCTTATATTGGTTTAGGCTTCTCTCAATACCATGGTCCAAAACCACGTAGAACTGATACCTTGGACCTAATACCTGGGGTCAATACCTCAGACCAAATACCATGGACCAATACCAAAATACCATGGTCCAAATACCACAGACCAAAACTTAGTTTTTCGACATGTACACGCCTTTCCATCTGTGAAAGTGCGTGTGTACATTATACGTGCCTTTGTATATAGTGAACCTGCATGTATACGTGACTTGTTATATAGTGAACCTGTGTATACCTTTTCGTATATGTGATTTCGTATATAGTGAACCTGCGTGTATACACGACTTGGTATATAGTGAAATTGTGTATACCTTTCTTTCTTCATTCTTGCTGTTTACCTGTGTATACCTTTCTTTCTTCATTCTTGTTGTTTACCTACTATACTATTATCTTTCATCTGAGAGAGTTTCCATCAAGGACAACACTTGTGTCATACCTGTATCATAATGCCAACAGTTCCCTCTTCTTTGTTTCTTGCTGCATGATCCCTTCTTTGTCCAATTTTTGATTTTCCTGTATGTTTAGTAGAGTTTCCTATAGGATAGCCTATGCTTCCTCTAGCTCCTTCTGTGTCTCCTATAGGAGGCCTTTTCCTTTGGATGAGGCAGATCTAGTGACAGGCCTCCTAACATAAGTGATAGGAGGCTCGGGAGAGGCTTGTCCTAATGATCCTTCTACTTGATTTTGCATAAGAGGAGCTATGTTTTCCTGCTGTTTTGGTGAGTCTTCAATGACAATAGGAACCTTGGTGGGAGTTTGAGGTTTTCCCTACCTTATTCTTGTACTTTTTCTTTTCCTAAAGTACAATGGAGTTTGTCTCTGTCTCTTCCCTTTTTTCTTGATAGGGGTATTAAGGGCAGTCAGGGCAACTGCCGCCTCTCTCTCAGTGGGTTCTGGAGATACCCTAGGTGATTCCTACCATTCTTTACCTTGCATTGTAGACCTTTGTTCTTCCTTGTCTTCTATCTCCCCTTTTTCTCCCTCTAGTTCCTCACTCTGTTCATCAGTTTCCTCCTTTGCATCTTCTTCTATCCCTTCACCACTTTCCTTATCCTTTTCTTCCTCTTCTTCCTCCCCTATTTCCTCTTAATCCTTCTATGTTTCTTCTTCATCCTTATTTGTTTCTCCTTCATCCCTTTCACAGGCAGTGGGGCTTTTGTCATACTCAAGGGCTTTTATGTCTTCCTTTGTATGCATGTCTCTAAAGGTTTCCCATGTGATAGGGAGTTTGAGGTTTTGGAAGGAATCTTCTATGATAAGTCTAATTAACCCATGATGAGCTAACTGTTGATGATTTCCTTCTTGCACCTCAATGATTATATATATCATTGATTGAAGGAGGAAGTAGGGTATCCTCATTTTGTTTTAAGGAGGTGTGTTTGCTCCAAACCTCATCTCTTGGAGAAGCCTAAAATGGTATCCATATACCACATTGTACCTACCTTCACATGATATATACTTAATATGGTGATAGACAATTTTATTCCAAGGATATGGTAGGCTTTCTCTTCTGATCCCATTTTGTCTTCCATTGCCTCCTCTCCTTCTAAAAAGAATTTCTTCTTTGTAATTTGGTTGTTACCCTTATCCTACTTTCTCCAAGGCATCCCTAAAGGAAGGGTGGTGATTCTGCCTATGATTTCAGGGGTGAGTTCTATAAAGAGGCCTTTCACCACAATAGTAGCATGGGTCCTAGTAAGTGGTATGAGGGAGAGCAAACTCTTTGGCTACTTGATCATCATATCCCCTCAATTTTTCAAAGAAACCCATCCAATTGTGCCTTGTGAATATCTCTAGTAGAGGAGGGTGCTGATGAATCCTCATTGTGTTGGTGGGTTCCCTCTTGTTAAACCCCCTGTTATTTTTCTCTAATGGATGTGGAGAGTTGTATATGTCTAATACCAAATTTAATGGATGGGGAATTTTTAAATGAAAATTCTATTTACAATTCCCCTAGACTGCAATATTTTTCAATCAAAATAGAAGGCTTTTTTATATTAATTTCTCTTGGAAAATGTGGGAAATTATAGAGCCTACCTCCTTATCACTACCTAATGAAGCCAACCTCCAATTTTTCCCTTTAAAAGTGCTCACTGCCAATCCTGTTGGTGTTGTTCAGTATCCTGTAGGATCCTGTAGGTTTTCCTATAGGATCCTGTAGGTGCTCCTACACTAGAAAAAAATGCCCATTGTCTTTCTTGTCTCCTATGAATTTGTGAGAGGCATCGTCATGTATATGGAAAGAAAGGGCCCAATTTGGTCCTCGAAGAATAGATGCAGTGGCAAACTTGTCCTTCAGGGTGCCCAAGGCCTCTTGACAGCTTTTTGACCATAAAATTTCAGAGTCTTTGGCCAACAACCCAAATAAAGGAGAAGTTAACTTGTTGAAGTCTTTTATAAACCTCCGATAGTATCTAGATAAACCTAGAAAACTCCTAACATCTCTTTGTTTTTGCTGAGGTGGGACCCTCTGGATGATGGCTATCTTATTTGGGTCCACCTGCAGTCCTTTTTGAGATATTGAATGACCTAGAACAGTCCCTGCAGTCATCAAGAATAGTCCAGCATATGCACATCAAGAGAAATAAGTAGAGAGAGCCTTAGCCTTGATGTGCATAGTGTCCCTGAAATTGGAAATATGTTGCAACTCCTGGGGTTACCAAATTTACTTTATCAACCTAGGGTTTGTACAAACTTGGAGGTGACAATGTTGTATACACAAGTAAATGTGATGGGTCTACTCTTTGTCATTGGTAAGCTAGTGATATACCACTAAGGTTTCAAACCAAACTTCCATTGATTCAGAAGAACCTTGATTACCAATGAGGAAAGGAGAAATCTACACTAAAAGATATTGTGTCTACTGTAGTAAGGAAAAAGACTGAAATCAAATGCTTAAACATACTGTTATTCTAATTAATTGCTAAGAGGCTTTGGTTCAAAAGAATGTTAAGTTAACATCTATGCAATCCTATTATCCTAGGCATGCAAATTAAAACATCAACCATTCTACTATTGTTCATGTAAATGAACATAATAACTCTGTTTTCTTTTTGTCTTTAACAATGTAAACTTTGAAACGGGAAATGATATTGTTACCCCTTTTGTAGAGATAGCAAAAAAGTGACCCGATTTTGAAAAGGGGGTGATGTAGAACACACATAGTTTTTTTAGAGCATGGTTTTTGGCACTTTAAATTTTTTTATTTACATTACGTTTAAAAATGTTAGTGATTTGCATGCTGATTAAAAAAATAGTGATCCTGCATCAAGCCCTTTTTTTAAAAGCCCTATTTTTTGACTTCAAATTTTCTAATGTATGAAATGTAAATAATTATTTTCTAAATTTAACAATTTTTAAAGTGGTCTTTTCTTCATATTTTCTTTTTTTTTTTTTTTTTTTTTTTGAGTGAAGTTTTTATTGTTTTCCATATTTAAAGAAGAAGGTCAATATTTTGAAGTTTCGATATTCTACATATTTATACATTGTAAATTAATTTTTCAATGAACATGAAATAATTGTCTCTAAAAAACAATAATTTTTAACAATTGACATAAAAATAACCATTTTCAACATGTATATAACTAAAAAATTACACATTTTGATCATTTTTTGTAATTTTTTGCTAGAAATGACATGCCAAAATCACAATTTTTATAGAACAAATTAGCTAAAAATGGTTAAATAATAGTTTTTAATGAATTTCGTGTCAAAAAAATAATAATAATCACTGTTTTTTTCAAAAAATAATGATTAACATAAAAATTAATGCGAAAATCACATAATACAAATATTGGACACATAACAACATTAATTGAATGCTTATTCTTATCATAAAATGTCAAAGTCAAAACATTACAAGTATAGCTAATTAATAGTTACAAAAAATGAGTTTCATTTCGAAGCATAACTTAAATTTAATCAACAATATCACGTAGTCCAAACTCTTCATCCTCTAGAGTTTCATCATTGTCCTATTCCACAATATTTTCTGCTTCATTTTGCTCATTTTCCTCTTCTAATGGATCTTTGATGTCTGCGAATCTCCCAATGTATGCATTTCCAATTATTCCAGGTAATGGTGGTTTGGGTTCCTTTGCCTTTTTTGCCACATGTGATTACTAAAGTCCCTTTTCTTCAACTCAATTTCTTGCATTGCATCTGGAAGAAATTGAAGAAAATTAATTATTTGTTGCATAAAATTGCAATGTATTGGATATTTTTCAATGGCAATGCAATTTCTTCTTTTTTGAAGGCAACATGCTAGTGTTGTACCTAACTATCAAGCACAAAATAAATAATGAAGTAAATTAGTACAATGACATATAAAATAAGAAATAAGATATTGAAATTCAATTCCATATAATAAAACTTGCCTGAGCTAGCAAATAAATCCAGAACCCAATCTCCTTCATTTGAACATATGTCTATAATATAGTTAATCAATAACTCTGGTTTTTGAGAAATGTTAACTATCTCTCATTTTGCTTCTTTGTCTTCATATGTTAGTTTTCTCACAACATCATCATAAGCCAGTACTTGGCTATGACTCTTTCCATCTACCCGATTAAAAATCATAGACATATAGCTATCATCTTTTGCCCAACTATCAATATGGATGAACCCACAATCATTTATAAATGGTTGATCCTCACAGTTAAGAAGATTTGACTTTTGCCTGTAACATGAAATAGTAAAAGTTCAATTAATTTGTACATAAATGAATTTTTTAGCATTAATCAAATATACATTTCCAACTTCTTACCATGTAAGCTACATCCTTGAGTTTGTTTTCCCCATGAAGCTTGACAATAACATTGCCAATTGTGCGTCTGAATGAAATTTCACAAATCTCCATAATGGTGATGATGTTACTTTTAGAAATCCCGCAACCACTTTACTAAGAGCTTGATAAGTATAAGGGTCACTATCATGGTCAATGTTTGGAATATTGAAACCATGGGGAATATCTGCAATAACTAGGGCATAATCTCTTTTAGATATGAGTTTAGCAATGTCTTCATAGTCGCCTTGTATTACTTGATATTGAATAGTGTTAAGCCCATTCCAAATGAAATGAGTAAGAGTTGGATCAAGCTCAACATTCTTAAGACATTGCTTCTTCAGTCTTTTGATCTTAATTTTTTCAATAAAGGTTCTGAGACTATCTAGTGCTCCATTTGCATCCTTTCTCATCTTTAATAAAATAAACAAATAAATGTGTAAGCTATAAAATAAAAATATTATATAGATGAATAAAAATGAATGCATAAATCAACATACCTTTTTAAATACAAGATAAAAAAAAAATTAATGTTGATGTAGAACTTGAATCTGAATAGTTGCATACAACATAATCCCAACTATCTTCATTCAACAATTTAACCATTTGTTCTTGTATTTACATGTAAACTTTGTGACTGAAGAGATAAAGTAAAAAAAGTTATATAATGATATGTATAACAAATAATACAAAGAACAATATGTTATATTCAAAATAAAATTATAATCTAGAAATAAGTAAAAATAATTCAACAAACTTACTTTTAAAATTCCTTAGACATTTCCTCCAATGATAATTCCCCTGACCTCACACGAGATAATATTTCTTTGGCAAGTTTTTCTTCCTTCATTCCTTGAAATGCTCTCCAAGGTGTGATATTCATATCTTTTGGAAGCTTCTTCATTTCAGGACTTGATTTATTGGTGCTACATATCAATGGTTTAGACGTTTTGACCTTCTGATTTTTAATGCCAATGTTCTCTCACATGCTAAAAATATCATTAATCAATTCCCATATCTCTCCAATTCAAAATTCAAACTGGAAAATATTATTAATACCTCTGAATAAATTAGTATTTACTATGCCGCATTTTTAATTGATTTTCTCCTCAATTTGATAGTCTATTTCCATACAAAATTCCTTTCGGAAATCTACAGTAACATTTAGCTTATCCCCACCACATTTTTCTTCAAATTCACTATAAATAAATCTAACCCTTTGGATAAAATTCATAGACATCCAAGCTCCAAGGGTTAGCTCAGTTGGTCAAAAACCATGCCTCACCATCGGGAGGTCACAGGGTCGATTCTACCAGTAGGTCTTGTCAGTAGGCCGAGGGGCAATTAGCCCAGATTTTTCCATGGACGTAGTGACCACTCATTGACCAGGGTGTTTGTGAACCACACTTAAAAAAAAAGTCATAGATCCTATATTCATTATCTGAATTATGATCTCATGCCACTAACTTTGCTTCTGTATCTAATAAACTAGCATAAATAATACATTTCATTGTTTCAAAACATCGTTTATTGGGATATTCCTCCATCAATTTTCTTTGAGCTTTTACAGAATGGTTCCCCCCAAGCACATAATAATTGTACTCAAAACATTTTGACTTATCAAATGCTTCTTTGTTGGGAACTTGATCTGGATCAACAAGAAGCACATAATTAACCACATGAGCATATGGATTGCACCTCATCAATGTCTTCAAGTTGTGAACATGCATGTGGTGTGGCTTTCTGATTTGATATTTACATTGTCTTGCACTTGCCTTATAGATTTGTCTCACATTACGCTGAAATGTACGACCACCCTCAGTCAAGTTTCTCTTTGTCAAGTTCTGTCGAATGTCATTTTGTTTTGTTTTAATAATGTCATCCTCTAAATCAGCTCCTGGTGTAATGATTTCTCTGCTTTCTCTTGAAGTTTCACTAGGATTTTGACTGTTGGTAATGACTACTTTAGAATGTTCAACTTTAATTTTCTTCCTCATAACATTCTCTTCATTAACTAGAAGATATTTATTCTTGGGAGTTGTTACTTTTGGTCTTTTACGGCTCTTCTCCTTTCTAACATTAGTTCCAATGTCATCCTCAGTAACAACAACATATTCTTCAGTGTCAGTTTCAACTTCCTCATCTTCAAAAGTAACCTCTCTACCTTTGCTAGATTTATCCACTAGAGACATTTTTTTCTGATCCCTTGGATGTAGTTTTGTAGCATCATGAATTACTACATTTTGCTTGTTTTCCATATCTTCTTCTGACACTGAGTAGAAACTATTGACAACTTTCATAATATCATGCTCTATGAAATGAATGCCTCCCAACATTATTAAACAACTTTCAACAAAATTATGCCAAACAAAATATCATATGTCAATAAAAACAAAATTGTAAAAATATAATGAGATAGTTACAAGAATACAAAATGTAAATATAAATAACAATACTTACGCTATTTTGTTTCATCTCATTTACGATTTGTTTACCCAACTTTGTAGATACCTCTCTCGTGTTATACAACGAATATGATAACTGGTATTTAATCCTTTCATGTGACTTGGGTAGTTTTGTAAGTATGTAAACAACTTCACTATCCAGTACCAAACATATGTCTATGACCTTTCCCAACACCTCATAAGTTCAAGTATCGTTAGGTATATATATATATATGCACATCGTGGCTTTCTCTTTCTTTCACATGACAAACATTTGCTGGAAGTTTCACTTCTTTTGATTTTTTCTAGTATAAAATCATCTTCTTATCATTTGAGGCACTGGAAATATTTGTAGCCATCAGCTTTGGTTTGGTTCGTTCAACAATGTTTTTTAAATATCCACCTTTAACAGTCTTTGGTCCAGAAAAATTCACATAAATCTTGTTTGATGCCATTTTCTTGAAAAAAAGACACATATAAATCAATAAATTACAAAAAAATAATAGCTTAAATTTACAATCAAAATGATAAATGATAATTAATTTTGTGAAACATAACAATTTTAAAAAATGAATTAAAAATACAGCACCCTGCCGCCCCACCCTGGAAACCAGCTAGCCACCCAGGATGGCAGTTGGGCCTAGCCCCCCTACCCCACCCTAGCAAGTCCCAACAACCACTCCCCCTCTCCACCCCAGTCCCACCCGCCCACCCCCCTCATCCCACCCCATCCCACCCACCCGTGGCACGAGCCCCTCCACCCCACCCGAACAGCCAAAGGCTTGCCGCCCCGACCGGTTGTTGGGCCATCGGGGTGGGGCAGAAGTCTGGCGCCTAGTTCCCTGTCCCACCCCGATGGGCTATTAAGCCGCAGGGGTGGGGTGGAGTGCTGGCGGCCAGCCTCCGCCCCACCTGGGCGGCCCAACGGCCCGTCCGGGTGGTGGGTTGATTTCGGGAATTGGCCCACCTCCCTGGTGGGCTGTTGGGCTACCGAGGTGGGGTGGAGGGCTAGCGACCAGCCTCCGCCCCACTCAGATGGCCCAACGGCTCGCTGGGATGGGGCGGGCTACTAGGCAGCCAGCATAGGGGCTTCACTCGATGAACCTATTACATTTCACGTGCATTCATGGCATATTAAACAATACCCTTAATTTGACTACATATTGGAAAATACCTTTAAACATCACATTTTTTTACCCCCTAACAATACAAATCCAATACTCCTTCCCAATGTAAAAACCCCTACTTTCACTAGATATTGTAGGTATCCATTTTTTCATTAACATTTTTAATACCCATTTATATTTTTTCATTAACTTTGGACTCCATTTTTAATACTTGCTAATATAAAAATCCTCTCCCCTCTATATATCCCTGAATATGAACCCACGTGACATGGTATTGCTCCCCAAGTGAATCTCCTATGGTAGCCAGCCCCCTTGCCCCTCACTCACGGGCCTGTTGGGCCACCAGAAGCATTATCAGGCCCATTACGCCACTATAGACATAGTGGGTAAATCTATCCCACAAAAAAATTTAACTTCTAAAAAAAAAATCATTAAACTTATCTAATTTTAAAATTTGCACAGCAAAAAAATTAACTAACCTTTAAAATGTGATAATCCTCTATTGAATATGTTGTTGATATCAATGTAAGTGCTCCACAAATTCGCTCAAGTCTTTTAACGAACTTTGGAAAAATTTGATGTGATGTGAGGAATAGTGATAATGAAATTTATTATATAGGGAAAATTACGGAATTGTTTTACCGTACGGTTAATGTGGGATTAATTTTTTTTATAAATTTTAACATGTTAATTTTGTTATGGTGATAGAGGAAACTATGATAAAGTGAACATTACAGAATTGTTTTACAGCACGGTGAATGTGGGATTAATTTGTTTTAGAAGGTATAATAAAAATAAAAAAAAAAACATTAAGTTGTTTAGTAAATATTATATAGTTTAAGTAATAAATTAATTTAGGTAAAAGATTTAGTTTACAATTTTAATTTTAAAGATTTATTTCATATAAACAATTTAGTTAAATTTTTCAGTAAAATGTAGAAGAAAATAATGGAGGGAAATACATGAAACAAAATTTTTGGAGGGAAAATTTTTGCTAAATTTTTTTGGAGAGAAATTTCATTATTTAAGCTACATATTGTCATTAGTAGAGTCTACATTTGTATCATTCAACCTCTTCTATTTGAGAGGCAGGGATTCTTCTGATAGTGAAGTTTCGCTTTGTGAATCATCAACATCTTCATCACGTAACAACTCTATTCATATTGATGAATATAATAGAAATTCTTCCACTATGAATAGAGAGTCAATTCTTCCACTTAGTCCTAATCCTAAGGACTATGAGAGCAGCACTGATGAAAGATGGGATGAACAATTTCAAATAAATAACGAGTCACAGTTTCCACTTAGTCCTAATCCTATGAATTATGAGAGCAACAGTGATGAAGAGCATGAGGAAGAATTTCAAAAGAATGGAATGTCATGGTGTCCACTTAGTCCTAATCCTATGGACTATGAGAGCAGAAGTGATGAAGAGTATGATGATGAATTTGAAAAGAATGGAGCATTACAGTGTCCACTTAGCCCTAATCCTATGGACTATGAGAGCAACGATGATGAAGAGCATGATGATGAATTTCAAAAGAATGGAGTGTCACAGTGTCCACATAGTCATAATCCTATGGAATATGAGAGCAGCAGTGATGAATAACATGATGAAGAATTTCAAAAGAATGGAGTGTCACGGTGTCCACTTAGTCCTAATCCTATGGACTATGAGAGAAACACTGATGAAGATCATGATGAAGAAATTCAACTGAATAGAGTGTCACAGTGTCCACTTAGTCCTAATCCTATGGACTATGAAAGCAACAACGATGAAGAACATGATGAAGAATTTCAAAAGAATGAAGTGTCACATTGTCCACTTAGTCCTAATCCTATGGAATACGAGAGTAGCAGTGATGAAGAGAATGATGAATAATTTCAAATGAATAGAGTGTCACAATGTCCACTTAGTCCTAATCCTATGGACTATGTGTTAGGGTCCTATAATAATAGGATTCATAATTTTGGATTGGCTATGGTTAGTCTTGTAATATTGTACATTTTCTTTCTGCAAAATGTGTTCCATATTAAAAATTAAAAAATGTAAAGAGGGTATTTCCTAAAAGAATAATCAAAGGACAAAAAAGAAGAAAAAAGTGAAAAATATGAACCCCAAAAATAAATAAAATAGATCATGAAAGTGTGCAAATTCAAGTGCCACTCATTTTTATTTTACTATGCAAAAATAATATTTTGTGCAGCTTGTCAAAAACACTACAATCCATGATGGTCAAATAGCTTAATCTTGACTCATTCGTACTTTAAATTTCATGTTGATAGATAGAGAATAAAGGTCTAGCCAAACTGTTTAACCTTGGCAGATCAGTAGTTAGGTAGAGAATAAAAATGAGCTCATCAGTTTAATCTGAACCATTGGAAGTTATAAGGTTAGAATTAGATAGTTTGCTTGTCAAAAGAAAAAGAAATAAAGGGTTAGCAAGCTCAAATGCACCCAATAAATGAAGAGAAAATGTTAGGGTAAATAAAGGGTAGGTAGAAGAAATGGGGTAAATGCACAAGGTTACTAAGTCAAAAGCACATTTATCATGCTTAATCCTATGTTTCATGTGTAGGAGGAATTGTGAGAAAGAAAGGATATTCACCAAGTTTGTTTACTAATTTCCCCTCATTTCACTATGCCCCCACATACTTATTTGCTAATTTCCCCCATTATCTATTTATTATTTTTAAATACCCTTTTTCCCTCATTTTGACCTTTACCCCTTGGTTTCACACATTCCCCTATATATTACCCTTCAAAAGATCATTTCCCCTTCCCAAAACCCTTTTCCCTAGTGTGAAACCCATTCTCCATTTACAGATATCACTTTCCCCCTTGTTAATTTCCCATTTTTCCCCTCAAAAAACCCTTTATCCTAAGTTTTTGCTATGGCCACATTATCTAATTAACATCCCCCACTTTATATTTCCTCGATAACCTTTTAACCCACCAACCCTGGTGCAGTGAAAAAACCTCGCCACATAACCCATGGTCCACCTTATTAACCCACATCTTATATTAAAAAACTCGACATTATTCGTTAATTAATTACATTTCTGTGTAATTAAACCCTGTGCCCTGCCAAGTCACTTTCCCAAATCCATCCATGCAACTCAACCATGTGATATCCCTCCAATCTCCTGCCCCCAAATCCGACGGTGTACATTCATATCATGCAGATTCATTGTCCAACTGATAACGGCCCCAGAGCACGGAAGATTCGTGGTTTTGGCCAAGCGCTCTTTGGCTACGTGGAAGCAGCATGTTAAATCACGTGCTCATGAAAAATACTGCCCATCATGTTGGGCACAGGATCCCCCAAGGGAAGTTTTGAGGCTTAGAGCCTATATTTTGGTCAAAGATTGTAATTCCGATGTAAAGACTCTGCATTTTGTGGGTGCGGAGTGCATAGTTTGTAAAAGAGTCATAGGGTTGTTTGCCCTTAGTTTTGTTATTGTAATGTCAGCTGTATAAATCTGCCCATGGTTCGCAAACCATGGGATTTTATAAATAGAGTGAGGATCTAAGTAGTTAAGAGATCAATAATGAATAAGAAAAGATGAACATATGATGTATGCGAGATAGATCTGTGGAGTAAAGTTTAGTTTTTGGGTCATAGAGTAGGAAAAGGCTCTGCCGCTGAGTGCACAGAGGCCTAGTCATTTCTGTGTATTTATTTCTTGTTTTATACATCTGTTATCTTGGGTATGAAATTCACTTTTAATACTTATATGATGCGCGAATGTGTATAATTGTATTGATTAAGTGAATGCAAGATAGATTATCTATTTATGCGAAGTTAACTAAGATCTGTTAAGAAGATAAGTAAGATACATTGTGTAGTTTGGGGAAATAGTGCAGTTCGCTGCCCTAGCAGTGCGAAAGCATCTCTACCCTTGGTTACGGCTACGCGAAGGATGATTATAACAGATCATGAAGGTATTGAAGGATGGGACAGTGCGCGAAATGACCTGCGAAGACAAATCTAGTTGGACTAAATTGACATCTCAGACATCTCCAGGGTGTGGAAACTTGGTTCCAGCATCCTCCCATACTACTTCGGGTGAGACTTCAGTCCGTGCTCCGCGGGCTGATGCCAAAAGGGCCAATACTATAGGGATTTGTTTGGCTAAATAACTCTGATCGTGGGTCAGTGCACTACCGAACTTGCAATGATGTAGTCAAACTTGGGAGGTCTCATGCAAAGATCTCCGCACCGACAGAGTGACTCGAGGGCAAGTCACAATGTTTGTGTTGGGGCCTTATTGGGCACAGGATCCCCAAGGGAAGTTTTGGGGCTTAGAGCTAAGATTTTGATGAAATATTGTAATTTCGATGTAAAGACTCTGCATTTTGTGGGCGCGGAGCACGTAGTTTGTAAAAGAGTCATAGGGTTGTCTGCCCTTAGTTTTTTTATTTTAATGTCAGCTATAGAGATCTACCCATGGTCTGCGGACCATGGGATTGTTTAAATAGAGCGAGGCTCTAAGTAGTTAAGAGATAAATTATGAATAAGAAAAGATGAACATATGATGTATGTGAGATATATCTATGGAGAAAAGTATATTTTTGGGTCGTAAAGTAGGAGAAGGCTTTGCAGTTGAGTGCGCAGAGGCCTAGTAGTCCGCAATTGAGTGCGTGGACCCTTGCAGCTAAGTGCACAGGGCGAGTCGAGTCTGTAACAGTTGAAAGTATTAATAAAGAGAAGTTTCCTATCATTTCTGTGTATTTATTTCCTATTTTACGCATCTGTTATCTTGGGTATGAAATTCACTTTTAATACTTATATGATGCGCGAATGTGTATAATTTTATTGATTAAGTGAATGCAAGATAGATTATCTATTGACACGAAGTTAACTAAGATCTCTTAAGAAGATAAGTAAGATACACGATGTGGTTTGGGGAAATAGTGTAGTTCGTTGCCTTAGCAGTGTGAAAGCATCTTAGCCCCTGGTTAGGGCTGCATGAAGGATGATTATAACAGATCACGAAGGTATTGAAGGTTAGGATAGTGCGCGAAACGACCTGTGCAAAGACATATCTAGTTGGACTAAATCGACATCTCAGACATCTACAGGGTGCAAAAACTTGGTTCTAGCATCCCCCCATATTGCTTTGGGTGAGACTTCAGTAGAAGTGTTCAATAAAGTACTAGAGACCGCACTGACCAAGGTATGCAATGCGCAGTGAAGTGATTGGGACCTGTGCATACCTGCAGCGTTATGGGCTTATAGAATGACATGCAAGAAACTAACAAGACAAACACCTTTTAGGCTTGTCTATGGAGTAGAAGCTGTAATGCCTATGCAATACATCATGCCTAGTCTGCGCATAGCAATGCTCACAAGTATGAAAGATCATGGATCCCTGGAGGAGAGGCTCGTGCAGTTGGAGGAGATCGAGGAAGAATGATTTTTGGCTGGATTTCACCAGCAGGCTTGGCATGATCGGCATATTAAGTTGCGCACCTTCAAGGTGAATAATTTGGTGTTGTTGTATGAAAGTAAGTTTGATAAATTCCCAAGGAAGCTCAAAATGCATTGGCTGGGACTGTATGTTATTAAGGAGATCAGAGATGGTGGCATGGTGCAGTTGGTAAAGATAAATGGAGAACTCTTCCCAGGAAAAGCCAATGGCAGTCGTTTGAAGACATACATAGGGGGCTCAACCATATGACTAGCCGACATGAGCACAGTCTTAGCGCTCTAGGCAGCTGAAAGGAGGCGTGGGACTATAAATTACTTTGCCCGAGGACTGCGCGATGCTAGGACTACACGCAGTAGCAAAGTGTCATAGGGTGCACGACAATGCAAGGGTAGCTGCACTGCCGCGCGGGTTGGCTGGAAAGTGACCATTACAGCCACTATTCATGATGTGGTGCTTGGTTTAAGACCAAATGGAGTGGGCGGCAATAATTTAACACGAACTTTATGGGCTAGATTCTTGAAAATCTACTGCCAATCGAGCATTAATGGACCGAATTTGGGGGCGAATGGTTAAATTAAAATTTAAAGGCACTATAAATTACTAAGGGTTGTCCAGTAAACAACACTTGGCAATTTGAGCACTGAGTTGTTGCGCTCATAGACATTCATGAACCCAGACTTGTCCAATCTTCTGAAGGCGAATTCATTGCTTGAGCAATTACCTGAGATGTTGAGAGACTTGTGCAATCACACTATGGTAGTACCTAAAGAAGCCATGGATACCGGAGTAATGACCGCCAAGGAAGCCGCACAGGCCATTATGGAAGTTGAAGCCCCAAAAAGTGTCAGGATAGTTGCAGAAATCCCTAAATCACCATGCACATTGAGACCCAAGAAAGATAAATAGGCCATGGTACTGGTGTGTGTATCACGTAGAAATCCACTGAGGATTAGGCTCACCATGGAAGAAAAGGGGAAGGCTATCAATTTGGAGGCAGATGAGGAGGAAGAATTCGAAGAAATCCTGGTAGAGGAGGAGGCTGTAGAAATGGAGTTGAAACCTAGGGTGTGGACGCTCTTACTAGGTTGCCCACATATGTTCCTCCGCGGAAGGGTAAAGTAAAGGTGCCCAAATATATAGATGAGAGCAAGAGCTCTCTGTAGACTCTGCTACTCCTTGATGACATTATTTTTGGAGCACACTTGGGACGAGTTCCTGTGCTAAAGTTTGAGGATTAGGATCTCACGGACCACGAGAAATTCCTGCATCTCACGACCGCATAGCTCATGCACTAGAAGAAAGATGCACCGACTATAATCATAGAATTGGAGCTGCATAAATGGCTGAGAGGAGTTGAGAAAGCAGGGTTGCTAAACCTACTCTGGGTGCTGCATTACCATTGGGACCCAGTGACCATTTTTATCATCAGGCAACTACTCTTACTGGTACATGATGGGTGCTTTTGGCTGGAGGATCCCATCCCCATCACAGACCATTTGATTGACAGAATTACTCGGTTCCCTTGCAAAGGGGAGGACCAAACAAACATCTTGGAGGGAAAGAGCGATGATTTGGCCATTGTAGAGGCCATGAAGAAGAAGTTTAAGCTAGAGAAGAAGAAGAGAGGGTACACCATTTCTAGCATCAACAACCCTACGGTTAAAGTCGCGACGTAGATATTGGCAGGGAAGTTATGCGGAAGTGACGCGTGGATGAGGTGCATGCACTGGTAGTTGCACTAGCAGCACAATGCGTAGAAGGGGTCCAGTTCAATTGGGTAAACTACTTATGTAGAGAGTTCCTTGAGAACTATCATGAGGCACAGGAGCAGGGAAAAACTTTTCACTATGTGTGGCTTCTATTGTCCATAGTACTGGTGGCATGGGAATTGCCCAAAGATAGCCAGTTCCTGACGATCGTGTAGGACCTTTTGGAGGCAGCGAAGTACGCTTCATCGTGGGAAACCAGGGATGCACAAAGGATAAGGGATAACAAAATATTATGGTTGCTAATGGAGATGAACATTAGAATGGGGATTACTCGCAAGCTGCAATTATCGCACATGGTCTACAATTGTCTGCAGAGCTTTGCAGAGTTTAAGGTATATTTTCACCATGTCACCGTGGCACGAGTTATCCTATTTGGAAACAAACAATGTCATCTTCGCAGTCCTGGAGTCGTGGCTGTCAGAGTTGTGCCCTAGCCAAATCCGTAGTGGAAGTAGAGAATTCTGCCACGTAGCGGAAAAAGGAAGAGGCAAAACTATGGATGGCATAGTTGGTAGAAAAGCACAGAAACAAAACAGCAATAGCTAAGGCCCAGGTGGTGTGTGATGCTGTGAAGTTGGTAGAAGAGCAGTAGAAGGCTACAGAAGAAGAGCATGAAGGACAGAAGTCACCTTCGCCTGAGCTAGAGATCGATACAGAGCAAGGTGGTGTGGACCCATAGACAGCATCCACTCAGCTAAAATGTTCGCGCCCAAGAGAGCAAGTAGGGTCACGAAAGAAGTCAAAGGCTTCAAAGACTTCATTCGACCTAATCACCCTCACTGAGGGGGATCTACACGAAATTGGTGAGACCTTGAGGGACGTCACCATGGAGGCCCTCCAGCAGTTCAAGGAGGAACACCAGATGGTGTTGGGAGCTCTCCAGGCACAAATATAGGAGTTGTAGGTGTGCACTCCACAAGCTGGTACTGTGTCAATTAGCCTCATAGTAGGCACGTCCGCAGCCAAGGAAATGTTGCGCGCTGAGATGATCAACACCATAGTGATGCTAGATGGAGCACTCGTTATAGAAAATGAGGCCAACAGGCCTATGGTCATTGGGTTGAAGGGAATTAGATTAAACATAGCTATGCTCCCTCGGGAGACACTCTATATTTTGCAGGATGGAGTTACTGCAGAACTACGAGCCAGGGAGGGTCGCACACTCCAGGTAATGAGTGAGTAATGCATCAAAATTGAATAGTTGAGTCTGCAGCATGACAAGGTAGTGGCACAGAATAGACAAATGGTGTAGGTGGTGGAGGAAGCCTGCCAAATGGTCTTGGAATTGGCCTTCCAAGCAGAAGAACCAGTGGAGGCGCAAGTCCGAAAATTAGCAGCAGGGGTGCATGAGGCAAAGGAAGAAATGGCCAGGGTTCAGCTGGAGTTGAACCTTTAGATAGCAGAACTAAAATTGAAGGCGCAAAATTCAACTCTGTCAGAGGTTAAGGAATAGCGCACCATCATGATTATAACAACAATAGCAGAGGTTAACAGTGCAGTGAAAAATTGTACAAAGTTGTTCCAGCAGGCGTTTGAGGTTCTCACCACCCTGCAGGAGGACCTGAACATACAATGCCTAGAGACAGATATTCATGAGCTATAGTAGAGATACAACGAAGTAAAAGGGACCACACAGATGGTTACCCTTACACAGAGGCTCGCGAGGATGCAACAGGCTAAAGCGCTCAAGGAGCAGGTGGATACTACTCGGCATAAGGAAGCAGTTTTGAAGGCGTGCTTAAATTTGTGTATTGATGAGGTGTACACCATTACAGCCTCCATTGAAGCAAAGCAACGCAGTAAAAGATCCAAGACAACAGTTAAGCCATAGTGGTCACTAAACAACACATCAAGGAAGTACAACAAGCAGCCGCTCAGTGCGCTTCCAAACTTGCAATGATCCAGTCAGAGTTGGGAGGTCTTCGTGCAAAGATCTACGCACCAATAGAGTGAATCAAGGGCGAGTCGCAATGTTTTTGTTAAAGGCCTGTTGGGCACGAGATCCCCCAAGGGAATTTTTGAGGCTTAGAGCCTAAGTTTTGGTCAAAGATTGTAATTCTGATGTAAAGACTCCGCATTTTGTGGGTGCACAACGTGTAGTTTGTAAAAGAGTCATAGGGTTGTCCACCCTTAGTTTTGTTATTGTAATGTTGGGTGTATAAATCTACCCATGATCCGCGGACCATGGGATTGTATAAAGACATCAATAATGAATAAGAAAAGATGAACATATGGTGTATGAGAGATAGATCTATGGAGTAAAGTCTAGTTTTTGGGTCGTAGAGTAGGAGAAGGCTCTACAACTGAGTGCGTAGAGGCCTAGTAGTCTAGAGCTGTGTGCGTGGACCCCTATGGCTAAGTCCGCAGGGTGAGTCAAGTCTGTAACAGTTGGAAATATTAATAAAGAGAAGTTTCCTATCATTTCTGTGTATTTATTTCTTGTTTTATGCATTTGTTATCTTGGGTATGAAATTCACTTTTAATACTTATATGATGCGCGAAGCTGTATAATTGTATTGATTAAGTTTGGCTAAATAACTCTGAACCTAGGTCAAGCCCCCATAAGCCAACACGCCATCCAAAAGCAATGTGATGGCACACAAAACCACCTCCCCACCTAAACCAAGAACTGCCCACTATTCATTTAAATTATTTCCATGCCAAAATGTGGCCATTACCCATTAAAAGGCCGAAAAATCCCCAAATCGCTCTTTTCTTTCATTTTCAATGTAAAACTGCTGCTAAGCCATTTGCGACACCTTGAAAATCTGCGATCAATTTGACAACCTTCTCCCACCTGAAGACGCTTTAGATACCCAATTGAAGTAGCTAGTTGACAGTGAAGCCTCAATAACTTCTGCAATTACCATCAAACCTAGTATGCATGCCAATTTTCCAATTTCCAAGTATTCTTGGAAAAAACTAGAACGACCCTTGAATTTGAAAATGCACAGTTTAAATTGAAAGGTTAATTAATTGAATTAATTAAGAAACTTGCCTAAACTGAAGAGAAACCTACTATACACCCCAAACCCTATTTCACAAACTGTAACTATCCTCCCACTATATCAGAACTTCTAAGCTTCATCCCTAAAACCACTGAAAGCTTAATTCAAACCTGTAAACCCAATTATGCCTTCCCAAACATCTCTAGTCATGAGACCTTTGCAAACCCCTCACCTGGATGTCGACTACCTTTCCTTAGCAAACTGAGATTTTCAAATAAAGGACACTGCTTCCCTTTCCTACCTTCTAAATCTCCACTGTTGGAGTAAGGAAAAAATTTTAAACCAGAATGATGATATTCACCTTTGGGAGTCCAACTTGCCCAAGTATTTGTTCCCAGAAGTACACCTATTCTCTAAAATCATCCACTTCTGCCAAGCTTGCTACATTCCTAGTCAAAGAGCAATTTTCACCCCTAACCAACAAGTTTTACTCACCATCACTTCAGAAAGTCCACCATATTCTAACACCATTTTTTCTAAGAGAGGCAGACAGAGCATAACCATGCTCTCTTGCATGGTAGGTTACACCTCAGATGAGCATGTGGATGTAGTTTTTCTTGCTTTCCTTTCCATATTTTGCCCAAGCAACCCTCCTGCTATAATGTATAACTATGCTCAGTTCATAGCAGACAACATGCATAAGAAATTCATCAGACTACCAAATGAGAGAGTTTTCAAGTATTCTTCAAATTTATTTCATATGTTCTTGTACTACTAGTCAGAAAAATTCCCTATCAACATTCACAAGTTAGACACCAAAGGAAATCACAAATCAGTCATCCATTGGACACCATTGATCCAAAAGTACTCCACTATATTTACTTATAAGCACTTCATTGATTCAATTTTTCATCCTATCATGAATATGCTAACCAGTAGCCATTAGCCTAGGATCAGTCAAGAGATCAAAATAGTTTTGCAATTGGCCAAGAATAGTAAAGTGGGAGACTGATATGTTTACTAGAACCACACAGAAATAAGGGTATATGGATTCCAACTTGCCCCCTACAAACTGCCCAAATACCTCCCCATGACGATATTTTCTCTAGAATACTTTAGGCTAATTGTAAATTCTGATGAAGTAAATTTCCTATCAACTAGGAAAAAGACCCAATCCAAAATGAAAAGCAATTGGGCCCATTCATTTGTAATACTAGGGAAGCTCGACTAGAGGTCGATAATATTCTACAACAGATGAAGTTCAAGAACAGTTTTATGTGGCAATATGACCCTCATGGAGTCATAAATAAGCTCAAGATCTAGGTCAAATTGGGCCCTTTCATCCATCATCCCAGGCCAGTTATTGAGAGATTTTGCCAACCAATCAGAATGGTTGGAAAAAACTTTGATAGACATGGACAGTACTATAGTTGATGTAGAAAATACATTGATTGATGTAGAAAAACAGATTGATACAAGTTCCTTCCTACAAGTTCCAGAACTAGGAGAACCAATGAACATTCCTCTTATTTTACAGACTCCAACAAATGAGGATAGGAATGCAAAAAGAACCAAGGAGGAAGGTTCTAGTTCTGCTATGGAAATCACAGATGAATAGTTTGAG